>OX376206.1:9125488-9399449 GCA_947363905.1 Lithophane semibrunnea | reverse complement strand
TTATATTACATGTCTGGATTACCTGTTTGAAGAGAAAAAAAGAGAAAGAAAGAAAGGGAAAGAAAGAGAGAGAACGAAAGAAAGAAGGAAATAAATCTGCTGTATACGTGATTTTACTCTGTTTTTAATAAGTCATTCATCAAACATATTTATCAACAAAACATCACGCGTCTATTCCCCGAAGGTTGAGACAGAGATGTACCAATAGTACATCCACATTTCGCCAGTTATGTTTTAAGTTCCATGTATTATATTACATGTCTGGATTACTTGTTTGAAGAGAAAGAAAGAGTAAGAAAGATAGAGAAAGAGAAATAGAAAGAGAAAGAAAGAAAGAAGGAAATAAATCTGCTGTATACGTGATTTTACTCTGTTTTTAATAAGTCATTCATCAAACATATTTATCAACAAAACATCACGCATTTATTCCCCGAAGAGTGAGACAGAGATGTACCTATAGTACACCCAAATTTCGCCAGTTATGTTTTAAGTTCCATGTATTATATTACATGTTTGGATTACCTGTTTACTAAGAAAGAAAGAAAGAGAAAGAAAAATAGAAAGAGAAAGAAAAAGAGAAAGAGAAAGAGAAAGAGAAAGAGCCAAAGTACCAAAGGGACTAATTATAACAAAGGCCCGAGGTACGCGCTCAGTACCGGCGCTGTGTTTTGGGCGCGGGCCCGGCGCGTTTTGGACGCTCGTCAAACGCAACAAGATTTCCACATTTTGTTGTAACTTTTGAACCGTGTTTCTTTTAAGTTTATTACTAATGCGGAGAAAATGACAAGGAAAAATAGTGAAAAAGGAACTCGCGTCCAAGCGTCAAGGGCACGGTTAGGCTTCATTTACGGAGACGCGAGGAGTCGCGCGTGGCTTTGGTCGGCGCGGCTTGCACTGAATTCAAACATATGGCGTTGTATGAGTGCGTTTACGGAGACGCGATTTTACACGCGTTTGTTTGAAATGGAGCGTTTTTTGCGGCAGAGCCCGCGAATGGCATAGCCGCGTCACACGCGGCGTTTCATCACGGCGGCGCACGTAGCAGCAATGCCCGCGGCATACCTTCTCCCAGTCTTATTTGTAAATTGCACAACGGAGATGCAAATTGAGAGTGGCAAGTTGCGACATGTGCAGTCCTAACGGCGCCCGGTATGGGCGCTCGCTTAGACTGCAGCGCTTGATATAATTCGTTACATAGGAATTCATACGATTTTATTGAGCGCCCGAAACGCAGCGTACAAAATGCGCGTCTCGGGCGCTTGTTATAACTAGTCCCTTAGTAGAAAGTTTAGTATGGTCCCTCTTTGTAACTGTTGAAATTGTAGCTTTGAAAACATGCCAAGTTGCATTATAACTTTAGGCCTCATTTACGGAGACGCGGGGCGTGGCGCGTCGCGTGCAGTGTGGCGTCACGCGGCGCGTCTGACGTTTTTTCCGTTTACGGTGCGGCGGCGCGTGAAGCGGCAGTTAACATCCCACGCGTTAACATAAACATATGGCAATATATGTCTTGATTGTCGCGGTTTTTTTTGGGGTTATAATATATATTTTTGAAATGTGCTAATTAAAACCTTTCATGTGATACCCAACATGGTATGATTAAAAAATATTTTTTGTTGTTCATGATATGTCACCTAGAGGGCGCCATTTTCAATTTAATGTGTCTCCATATAGCCTATGACCAGCGGACGATCAAGAAGCTTCCAACGATACCTCATTTGTCAAATTGTGATGAGTCTTTTAGAAGATAATATGTGGGAACAGACATAGATAAATACATAGAAACCGGTCAAAATTATAACCCTCCTTTTTGCTTCGCAGTAGTCAGGTAAAAACTAAAACCCAACTACGACAAAAAAGTCAACTAAAGAGATATAAACAAGACATCACGGACAGACAAATTAAAAATCCGGAGTCATACGGAATCTATTCGAGTTCGTTCGTTATACCAATAACCGAAGAATAAAGGTATTATTCTAAACAAGTTTTATTTAGTCAGTCGCTCCAATTGTTCGTCTAAGGGTCACCTTACAAGAAGTTTGTCAAAAAAAGTGGGAGTAAACGAATTTGGATCCTGAGTATATCGCAATAAGATTTAATCTCCAGTGCGAATTTTCAAATGAACGTGGAATGGGCTCGTTGGCTATGTTGTAAATTTTCTCTGCAAGAAAATTCACCGCAATACAGAGCAATGGCGCTAGTTTTAGCTACTTCTTTCTATACTCCGTGCTACTATACAGGTCAAAAATCTGTCAAATAAAATGTATGTCATCTTGAGTTTTCAAATATCAACATTGAATTTTATATGTTTATTTAGACTCGGTATTTATTTATTTATCAATCAATAACACTTGTAATATTCGTTTTGGAAGTGGTTTTAGTGTTTTTTTCATGTTTTCTATGTTTCAGTTTCTTTTGTGGAATGTGATAAATTACGAAAATATTATTTACGAAAATAAATAATATCTCAGCGCAGCTAAAAATTTGAGCGTAGTCCTCTCGTCTCAACAGAGCGACGCCGACTGATTTGTGAAACAAAAATATGCTTGAAGTTCCCGTAATGTGCGACGGAAGATGGCTTCTTCCACGAACTAAGAACGTCGTAAGTCCTACAAGCTTTGATTCGTAATAAAACCAAAAATAAAAGGAATAAAAAAAAAAGCCTGCACATTTTTTTTTGCCTTGTTTTAATACATATAATCATCTAATTTTTATCATAATAGGCATTAGCATTTTAAGTACAAATCGAAAATACGTGAAAATTAGAGGTAACTTCGTGATATTTTTTATCGAGAAAATTTTAATATTTTGTGTTTCTGTTCCACAAAAAGTTTGGAAATATCATGTAGTTACTCATACTATTTTTATTTTACACCTAAGTCTTATCAATTTCATGAAAAATCAAATTGAAGACAGGCAATTTTGCTTCCTACCCGCCCTTAATACTCTTTGCTGACAGCGTTGAAGGAAGCCATCATTACATGCTGTTGTCTATTCTCACTTCACGTAGCCGCGCGGAGTTTGTGATTTCCGATAAGCCCGGGGTAGGCCTGTAGCTTTGTAGAATTTTTGCCACCATGCTGTAATAAGGGAAACACACCTATTAACGAGGAGTTTTAAAAGTTGAAGGTATATAAATAAGATAGGTATTTAATTATTTATGTTAACAAGGTAATAATGGCGCTAATTCGCTGGATTCGTTTTCTCCTCTACCTGTCGTTATTTCTCCTGACTAAGTTTTTTTTCTTTAGTTTATATTTATGTATGTATATGTGTATGTATTAATTAGTATTCATTTTTATTCAAGTTACATGTATTGTCTTATGTTGCACCTGCCATGTCTGTCTCTGCACCACCCTAAGGTTGACTGGTAGAAAATGCCTCAGGCATTAAGTCCGCCTTTGTACAGTAGTTTTTTACTTGTGCATAAAGTTTAATAAATAAATAAAAAAATAATAATATAATATAAACTTAGGTTCACCTAAATTGATAATGTTTTCTGGCTTACCTACATGGGCGCTTATGAAACGCCGGAAGCAAGGTGCCGGTTCTGCATGTATTTTTTAAATATTTTTATTCGATAGTTTACATCGTCAAATAATAGTAAAAAGAAATTCGACGGCAAAAAAGCAATTTAAAGTAGTTAAAAAAATGTTTAAAAATATCCAACCGATCCGGGCTATTTAAACGCCCTCCATTTGGCGCGCTTGGTGTGGTGACGTCACAGACCGTGAAAACAGACAAGCAACTGTCAAGTCAACGTCAAACACTCCTTTTTCTATGAGCGTTTGACATTGACTTGACACTTGTTGATTGACTTGACATTGACATTTTGATTGTTATCCCAGATTGTTACGTCACATCCGCTCTTAGCCTTTTCAAGTATTTGAATTACCCACAGTTTTTTGGGAGTTTTTAAAAATTAATTTCTCGCTCAAAAAGAAATTGTATGCAAAAATATTGATGGAGGCATCATTCTGAAGTAACACAGTTTATAAAAAAAAATATTTGACCCATATTTGAATCACATGCATATTCCCTATTGGTGGGACAGCCCCATACTGGGACATTGGATACGCCTACATATGCCGCTGTGGCGTAGTACTTAATTAATAGTTTGTATTGTATTACTGGTAGATGTAAGTACTAACACTAGTTTCTAAGTCGTGTGAATACTAACCAAATGGACTATACGGTCCGAAATAAAAGATTTTAATTTAATTTAATTTAACTACGCAGTTTAAGTTTGAAGAATCTTGCCGACGAGCTTTCCATAGAGTTGGTAAGTACAGCGCCCGGTCGATTTTTTCGCGTATTTAGCTACCTTTTATGATATACGTGAACGTGGGCGCTTTAATTTGAGTTGTTTACATAATTTTGTGTCAGCAACTAGGCACCTACTTGTGCGAACCGACCCGCATAAAGGCCCTTACATACTGGCGCGATTCGTCGCGCGACGCGAATGTTAACAAAACAATTTCTGAGAAAACTTCACGGCGACCAATGCGGCGGCGGCGGCGTCGCGTCGCGCGACGAATCACCCCAGTATGTAAGAGCCTTAAATCTCATATAATATAAGGTAAAAAAAAACCTATCTACCTACTTATAGGTTCCGATGTATACCTAATGGACAGCTGTCAAATACATCAGTGCGAATCATTCCGTCTTTCCGTTCTTACCTCTGTAGATTTCCTTTATAACATTTACCTTAAATCAAACCATAGATCAATTTTATACATATTGCTAGTACGATCACAGATGCAAGTTTGACACAGAAGATGTGACGTCTATCACATCCCATGTGTCAAACTTGCTTCAAAACAGGAATACCGCCCAGAATGGAAGGTATGGTGGAAGTTCTTCCCCGGACGAGATAAAGACCCCTAAAGATTTGAATTTATTACTATACTCAGGTTCTTTTACTGTAATCTTAGGCCACTAGTATCCGCCTTGGATGAAGGTAAACAAGCCGGGCAGCGCACCTACTGAAAGCAAGTTGCTACAGACTAAGACGAATAAGTCTGGTGGTAGTATTTCCCGGACGAGCCACGAGCCCTTTTTTCTTAGGTGGTAAATTATCAAATAACGTCTCCCGCTCTGAGCGGAGCGGGAGCCTGTGTCAGACTCTTACTAATTAAAACGCACCCGTGTTCCTTCAGTTGCCTGTAAGTTGCCAGAGGCCACGGTATACCTTTCGGTCTTTCCCGCGACCCTGGCAGGCATCGGCCCTAACGGACCCCGTTAGTTGTGCTGAAATCTCGTTGAGGCGCGCGTAGTTCGAGCCCCTAACATTTGAATTAAGCGATAGGTATTAATTAATACCTCACAATCTCAGGTTCTTTTATTGTAATCTTAGGGCATTGGTAACTCCCTAAGATAATCAAGCATAATTGCCAGATTCTTATCAACGTCACATCAATCATAAGTGAGATTGTATCACAACTCGGCGTCGTTATAAAGTCAGAAATGTACCTGATATTAATGAATCATTTAAACAATACTCATTATGAATGGTCGTTTTTCGGCTTGCTCCCTGGTCTATGGTAACTATTATTTTCGAAACCAATTGACGTGAGAACATGGCCTTAAACGGCCACATTAGCAATTTCTCATAAAGCAATTCAATTCCTGAATTCCCAGCTGTCATTAGCAATTCCTATAATTTGACACAAAAGCAATTCATAATTTGTGGACAATTTTACGAATATCCATAGAAAACTGACAAACGGATAAATTATTTCGTAATATGAATCGCACGCAGCATTTTACGATGATTCATAATATTTTCCTATTATGATTCTGCCAAAGTGGCTGTTTTAAGCCCCCAGAAAGACTAACAATCAAGGACAGAAAAACTTTATAAATTACGGTACTTAGAGGTATCGAAGAATTTTGGTTACTTCTACGACTATTGTTACCGCTATCTGGGTAAGCCTAGAAGAAGAAACATGCATGTTACCTCTTTTAGGTTACCGTTTTAACACCGGCTACTCACACACCGGCACAGGCGATGCGCGCCCTTTGACGAATGCCGACGGCACGTGTAAGATACAGGTAATTTTTATTACGGTAACTTTATTATTCAATTTAAGGTAACCTTTAAAAATACCTGTAAAAAATATAAATGTTGTAACTGAAAAAATACCCGTATTGATCATACCGGTTTCGGTCCCTGCTAAAAGGTTTTATAAAATTGTGCCCAAGGTACCTACAGGCTGTGCCTAGGTTTGGAACCAACACTATCTCCATAGTGTAATATTATAATGTTGAAATAAACGATTTTTACTTCCACAATAATTGAATTGGCAGTTCAGGACAGAACGAAAGGCTACATCTGTAAGTCCCTATCGTAGAACCTTATTCCCAATCGAATTACGTATCTATTACAAACATTAAACCCACTAACTCCCATGAGTTAGGCTCTACAAAAGACCTACCCATAAAAACTCATTGAGCTGTCCCCAAACCCGAACGAAATTAATCAAATCTAAAACAATGTACCAAAGCCAATAAATAAAAAAAAACAGCCAAATTGTTTATAATTTATCGCTCTATATTTGAATATGAGCATAAATTAGTGCGCAAGAGTGTATTCCTGACAATGGCGGCGCCTGCCTTCCGGACGACGCGCCTTGGTTGCGTAAGCGCCGCGCCGCTCCCAGATGTTAGGTCAAGTGTGAAATTATTATATGGATGTTACAAGGGCATCAGTGGACCGGGAAGGAGGCGCCGCCGCCGAGCTGACTCCAAGATGACTTTAGAAAAAAAACAGCGGGCCAAGATAAGGTGACATCAGTGATAACGATAACAGAAAAGTAAATCTAAATAACCCTCCTTTTTGGCTTTGCCGCATTCGGGCAAAAATGTATTTGATTGGCAGCTACCGAAAAGTTTAGGTATGTGAATTCTGTTGAAAGTCGTTTATGAAAACAAAACGCTTTGAAAGCCTAGCCCTGCTTTTTTAAATTCCCGCTGCTGTGCGAAGGTCCTCGCCCCATACTTCGCCTTTTTCGACCAATCAGTCAAGAAACAGTCTAGGTCGACGCGGCAGCGTTTTCGGTGATGATGTTCTCAGGCATCCACGGCGTGACGACCTTGGCCCATCCTACCTAATGCATCCTGTGCGTGTGGCCTGCCCAGTCCCATTTCAGTCACGGTCTTATAGCCAACATCGGCGATGCCTGTCTTCGAGAAATAGTTATTCATTTCTATGAAATGAAAAAAATATTTGCTGCCTTTCGAGAGCAGTCAAGTGGTGGCCCAGTGGTAACGGCCGCGACTTACAAGTTGTAGATCGTAGGTTCGAACCTAGGCAGGCGCTTTACTTTGTGTAAATATTATTCCATCACCACTGCTCTCAAAACGGTGAAGGAAAACATCCTGAGGAAACCGGCATGTCCTAGAACCAAGATTTCGAAGATATGTGACATCTACCATCTGATTATGCTAAACTGCCTTCAAAAGGGGACTTCTTTGGATAAGTCTTTCTTCCTTTTTTTTGAAATTGTAGGGACTTTACAAAATCAAGATTGGCATCTTTATTGCAAAGATAATAGGTACTTTTGGGAAGAAAAAGTTTTACGGTGACGTCATCGATAAAACAGAGTTCATAAAGATAGCCAGAGACAACGAGAATTCATTATTTAATGATTTTGAATGTATATGCTAATATTTTCCTTTTGTAAAATACCAACGTATGTTAGTGACAGGAAGTTATTATAACATCATCCACATAGACTAAGTGGGAAAAAATACGTTTTATTGTAACTAACTAAGTGTTATTGAAACGAACTCTAAAAGTACTCACGTAAAGTTAATAATAAGGGACCACCAAGGAGGTGCCTTATGCCTTATGGTGCTCCAAACCCTTTCAAACAAAGAATTTTCCATATCGGTCTAGCAGTCTTCAAGTGATCGGCAAAGATGCAATAAAAAAAAAAAGATTCCGTAGAACTGAGAATATCCTCGTTTTTTTAAAGGACTAATTGAGTCAATTACACAATGCAATACATTTGTCTATATTGCACATAATTAAAATACGTAAATTGACGGTGTACCTATGTTATCACTCACGGCGATTTATTTCAGGCAAATATTACTCAATTACCTGAAACGAGGCGCCATTTACTTCATTTTCATGTAACTTTTGCAAAATCCATGTAGGTATTCAAACTGATCTTCATCATCTTCTCGACCGGAAGAAGTCCACCGTTGGACATTGGCCGGGTTCAAGCATCGCTACATAACGATCGCTCCCGCCTGATACCTTCGCCAGGGCCATCCGTAGTAATATTATAAATGCGAAAGAACTCTGTTTGTCTGGCTGTCGCGCTTTCACGCCAAAACTACTGAACCGATTTAAATGAAATTTGGTACACAGATAGTCTAGAGCCTGAGAATGGACATAGGCTACTTTTTATCGACGTACCACGCGGGCGAAGCCGCGGGCGGAAGCTAGTATTTCATATAAGTGACAGGTTTTTTTTAATGAATCCGAACACTAAGTATGAAGAAAACTTACCTACAAAATATTTAAATTGTTGGATTGTCGCCTGTCAGTTTTATTAAATAGGCCTCAGGTTATGGCCTATTTAGTATCTTATAAGAAGCCTACGGCCTACCTACAAGAAACACATCCTGTAGGCAGTTTGTATGTAAGTTATAGGCAAAATTCATGTAATTTACCTATAAATTGAATGGAATGACATAAATCATCACCTATTTCATTGAATATTATTATTTGTCACAAAGAAGTCCCTTATTCAATGAACCAATTAGCGTCAGGTCATGACACTTCTGTGAGTCCCCTAACAAACCATTGTTTATTACAATAACATGTGTTATTCTACGAAATAGGTTATCAGTTTTGTAGGTTCTAATGTGTGAATGTTGTCTATTATAGGGTAGGGTACACTTCGAACACCACATTAATGTAAATAATATAATGCATACTCTTCGTTATGTACACCATACTAGTTAATTGATTCAGGCGTGACTTTGCGGAAATCCATTATAAAATACAATAGACGCTGATATATTTAGTAACCTATTCCGCTTGACTATTCTTCAAGAGTCATAAAAACCCTGTAAGAAATCGACACGTGTTACCACACCGAGCGCTGGACGCAGAGTACTCTGCGTCCAGCGCTCGGTGTGGTAACACGTCGCGTTCTGGTTTGCAATTGGTCAATCGTCATCCTGAAGATGCCTCGTTGAGAGGTGAAACACGTGTCGATTTCTTACAGGGTTTTTATGACTCTTGAAGAATAGTCAAGCGGAATAGGTTACTAAATATATCAGCGTCTATTGTATTTTACACCATACTAATTACAGATATAAATTAGGAACCTCGGTGTCTGGATTTGTGCCCGGTTCATGACAATAAGCTCACCCCCTATTAAATGGGACATAACTGGCAAAATGTGGGTTTACTGTAGGTACACGCCTCTGCCCAACGTTTCGAGGAAAAAAATCAGCTGTCCCATACAAAACTTCAAGGCTTGCCGAAGATTAGGGCAATTGCAACATTTATGTAGAAGATTTCATTATATTTTTTGCTGATGTTTCAGAAACAGAAAACTTAAAAAGTGTTTTAGGTTCACATTTCAAACTCAAAGACTTGGGAAAAGTAAAACAATGTACGTAGTTTACGTCGCTTGGGTATTGAAGTTTTGTATGGGACAGTTACGTCGCTTGGGTATTGAAGTTTTGTATGGGATAGTTAATATTTTTTTAACTCAAAACACTAATCCAAGTTAAAAAAACCAGCCAAGAGCGAGTCGGACTCGCGCACGAAGGTTTCCGTACCATTATGTATAAAAACGGCAAAAAAAAACACGTTTGTTATACGTATGGGAGCCCCCTTAAATATTTTTTTTTTTTAGTATTTGTTGTTATAGCGGCAACAGACATACATTATCGGTGAAAATTTCAACTGTCTAACTATCACGGTTCATGAGATACAGCCTGGTGACAGACAGACAGCGGAGTATTAGTAATAGGGTCCCGGAATCCTAAAAATCGTAGGTACACACGGCTACACATCAAGCTATACAATTCCAGTTTAGGCTGATCTCGCATTGTATAGAGTTTTCGTACAATGCGAGGTCAGCTTATACTGGAAATGTATAGCTTGATGTGTAGCCGTGTGTACCTATTGAAGTTTTGTATGGAACAGTTGATAACTTTTTCGCGATTACGATGCTGGTCCCACAGAGAAAGTTGTTCATAATGATGAGTACAATAACCCCTTAAGAGGATGGCCATTTATTAAATTTCACCCTGTATAAAGCAACAAATTTCACAAAGGTTAATTACCCGGCCTAGGTCTCATTTAATAATAAACAACAAATATTATTACATGACAAATCACAGCTGATAAGAGTACCTATCACCGAATTAGGTGCTTATCTTGTATGACTACGATTATCAATAATACATTAACATAATATAATATATGTACTACTTTTCGTATAAATACTACAGTGTTTCATTAATAGACCACAGTCGTTTAGTGTTTTGTTAAAATTAATTTTGTGATTTTTTTTAAATTGAATTTTAATTTTGTACCTATAAGGTAAGTCTGTTTGAATGTTTCTTCATTTGAAAAACTCTTTTTTTAGGTTTTTTTTTTAATGTGCTTTCAGTATTTTGTGATATATTAGAATAGAGTTTGAAAAACTTTTTAAAGAAATATTTAAATCGAAACTTGCTACCTACATAGTTCATCATCTGCCTAGCCTTTTCCAACTACGTTGGGGTCGGCTTCCAGTCTAACCGGATGCAGCTGAATACCAGTATTTTACATGGAGCGACTGCCTATCTGACCTTCACAACCCAGTAACTGGGTAATACGATGCCCCTTGGCAAAACTGGTTAGTATAGTTATTGAGTAATATTATAATAATTATATATTTTTGGCAATTTTTACTATACCTATCGAGTTTCTCTGAATGAACTTGACTCTATTGATTTGCCAACACTATTTTTTTTCTTTAAATTAAAAGCCGTCGACCTTTTAATGTGCTTTCCGAGGAGATAGCGTCCGACCCTCAGTTTAGTCATATGTGCGTGGGCGCGTGCCAAGCAAAAAACCGGCTAAAACTCATACCATCTTCTTACGAAACGAGTAACGCTTTAGTCCCAGTTTAAACCATCGAGCTAGTTTTTGTACTTCAAACCTTATTCCGACGTAAGTAAAGTTCTTCATACGAAATTGACAACTTAGACTCGGATTTAAAATCAGTTTTTGCTTTTAGAACATTAACTTTGTCGGAATAAAGTTCGAAATTTAAAAATGTGTCGAGGGGTAAAACCTGGTTCTAAAGATAAATCTTGTTTTGTAATAAGGCCGTTTGAATTCTATTGACATATTGATATCATTATGTAACGTTACATATTGGAAAAAATACCCGAAACCCGTAACTAAGGGGAACGGTTACTTTCCTTTACGCAGTCACGCATTTGACTCATACTGACGGTCTATTCTGAAATAATCTCACCGTGAAAACTAAGGCCCTACCCTACCTCAAATTGCTTAGCATGATCCTCCGTTATGCTGAAAATACTGCAGCATTAATTTTAAAATATTATGTTAAAGTTGAGGATTGATGCTAGGTCCTATGTTTGGCGAAAACAAGATTACATAAAATTTTCTCGATAGAAAAAAAAACCAAAGTTATCTCTAAATCGAACTATAACCCGCTGGTATTAAAAAAATACTTCAAATTAAATCATGAAACTTTAACTGAACTAACTATAAAACAGGTCTTATGTTTTTTATTTATTTTTAGAGAGAAGTATGGTGCGTATTCCACCTGATGCTAGGGATTGACACTATTGACAGATCACTTCAAGCTCACTTCACCTAAGTTTTAAGTGATATTTTTACAGAATTGCACCGCCTACTGTGGTGTGCCAAGTTGATTTTCCATGTCCCTCTTCAATTTTACGTGTCTACTATTAGGGTTAGATAGCTCTAGGTACTATTGAGAATATTTCTATAGAGATAAATGTTATCTACGTATCCTTGATTGCGTTTTAAGTTAACACTTGGGACGTGGTCTGAAGCGTGCTTCATTTAATGACAAGATAGTCAAAAATACATTTATATCCTACAAATATCATAACTAAATTTAAAAAAAACAACGTAGGTATCTGCTCAACTGTTGATTGGCCTTTAGAAGGCCTAGCAGACATAACAATTAAATTGTGTCTCGTTAGTGATAGTTGGAGGTTTAAGTAACGTAGTATGTTTTTTCAAGACAAAGGACCTATGACCTACAACCAAAATATTCATTACACTTATACCTTATGGTAGAAATCCTTATAAAATACTTGCTGCACCCCGCAGTTTCACCCGCATAAGTCTAAACCCTGTGGGAATGTATCTAACCTAACCTAACCCAGGTCATGATCTACCCGTGTACCAAATCCGTTCATCCGTTTGAGCGTGTAAGTGTATAAACAAACTCACAGTCGCATTTATAACTTTAGTTATGATTTTGTCTAAAACCACACACGTACCGATACTTCTTCTGACCATTTGCATTTTCTGGCAATAGAGTCGCCCCATAGGACAATCAAATGGGTGAACACACGGCTACACATCAAGCTATACATTTCTAGTATAAGCTGACCTCGCATTGAACGGAAATTTAATACAATGCGTGATCAGCGTATACTGGAAATGAATAGCTTGATGTGTAGCCGTGTGTACTAACTACTACCTAGCCCTCCCGGGGATACAGGTCTAACATTATGTTATACATATAAGATGTTAGGCGAAGGTCCTAAGCTCAAGTGGCACATCTGTCACTTCCGTTACTTGAGTAGGTACCTACCTGCTCAAGTAAGGCAACATTGAATGCAACGTGATTTAATTTTAATCAATAATTTGTTGGCACGTGCCGATGCGCGACTCGGCTTTAAAAGTACTTGTCATATTTAGATATACTTTTTAGCTGATTTGATTGATTAGCATTTAATCCGACCCAACCTGTCCCTGGCTGTGCTGCCCCAGCGATGCCCTAAGCCGAGGTCTGTACGGCGGCGTACCCCACAGGGGGTGCCCTGAACGTGTAGTCGCTTAGTTTGCAAGTCATACGCCCTGGCTGGAGGACTTAATTTATTGAGGCACCCACAGGAAAGTCCGGTTAAGCAGCCGACAACCCATACATACTAGGTCGAAATGCCATTCACAAAAAAAAAAATAGATACGCCCGATTCGGTTTTTTTTGTGCATCAGGGTTTAACGGAAGGCGGAAGGCACCTCTAACCAGATAAAATTCGACCTTTTTAGTAGAATACTTTTTTGACTTGAATTTCCTACCAAAAAAAAGAAAGAAGGTCACAAAGCATTTTTCTTGATTTTCAGTAATTTCCGGTAAATATTTTGTTATTTTATAGGGTTTTATTCTGAGTTTAAATGATTTCATACAGTTGCAATCCGTATGTCCATAGCAGGTATAGCAGAAGTCTTTAGTAGTCATAAAGTAATCATTTAAGTTCGGGGAATTTGTGAGATTTACTGCCTATATAAACTTGAACTTACAAACTTAGGTTCATTGAACAGTTTGAATTCCCACCGATATCAAGACAAGTTTTGGCGCGAATCCATCTACAACTTGTGACTTTGTAAGGTCTCTATAGTTCAAAGTTCAAATCAATAATACGAAAAACCAGTTTCTAAAAAAAAAAACTATTGATTTATTTTAATCTGTTACGGATCTACCTTTAGTAATTTTAATTTAGAAGGTTAGCTGACCAGATACAATAGGACTACGTGACGATATGAACCTATTTTTTTTTTAAGAATTTAGTTTTTTTTGCATGATTGCGTCTAAAGAGTATTACTTGGATATTATTTTCTAACCTATTTTTTTTTGTTTCTAGAAACCATGGCCAGTTTAGTCTTCATCATCTTTGCCTGCTTGCTTGCCAGTGTTGCGGCTCTCCCGTCATCCCGAAAAATACGGAGTTCTTACAGTAAGTTTTCACCTTTACCTTTGAAAAACAGCAGCCTTTAAAAATTGCAACAGGGATGTTCTTCCTTCCGATCTATATATTTTTTAGCAATGCATATCGATAACTTGATCTTTTTACCGACTTCAAAAAAGGAGGAGGTACTACGTTCGGATGATTGTTTTTTTTTTTATGTATGTTCACCGATTTCTCCGCCGTTTGTGAACCGATTTTAAAAATTCTTTTTTAGTTCGAAAGGGTGTAGGTACTCCCGAGATGGTCCCATATAAATTTTATTAAGTTTGCTTGCGTAGTTTTTGAGCTAGCTTCAATATTACGTATTTTTTCCACAGTCTATGTAGACGATATAATTATTAGACTCCTTCACTGTTATTTACATAGCAGGTAGTAACTTGTGTGGGGTAGGTACCACCACTAAAAAGTGAAAAATAAAAACTTTTTACAAAAAAAAACAACCGACTTAAAAAAAAACACTAAAAAAGTGAAAAATAACTTTAATTTTGGAAGTCGGTGGCAAAAAACGAAAATTAAAAAAGCAAAGACACCGACTTCCGAAATTAAAGAAATTTTTCACTTTTTTTAGTGTTTTTTTTGAAGTCGGTTGTTTTTTTTTTGTGAATCTGTCTAAACTACCTATCCTCCATGACTTTGCCGAAAGCCTGATCGAATCTATAATTAGATTTGTGGCCGAATCAATTTTAGGCCCATTTCCCCCGATGTAAGGCCTAATGTCCATTTTTATTTATTTTTTGTATATTGTGTTTCACGAGCTGTGTCCAAATAAATGTTATTCTTTCTTTCATTTCGGTGAGTGAACAATGTGAACATGAACATTTACAAAACATATGCGAACTCTTTCGCACGCACCCATTGATATGAAGAGGTATACTCTTGAAAGCGATCACGTAGGTTCTTTCGAGCACTCATTCTTGCTTCCACTGCCGGAGTGAAAACATAAATTTTACTTTTTGTCATTCATTTTATCATGGAGTGGACTAGAGAAGTCATACTGAAGTTTCAGCAAACTGCAGGTGAACCTAAAGTTCGTATGTCTTGCTATTTGTGTGCCTCAGGTGGGCGGATAAAAGGAAGTGTAGCACAGCCGTAGCGCGGCACTACTCGTACAAAATGGCCCTAAAGTTGCATAACATTTTCATTTCTCGACTGTACATTTAGAGCGTTTATTCTGTAAGTTGGCAACGTCGCAAATGACTGATTATGATTAAAATATTAAATATTGATTATGATTAAAATATTGATTTTAGACAGTTGTCTAGCCATATTTCATATTTCCATAAATTAATATTACCAAATTAATCAAAACAGGTAAATATTTGACAGTCATTTGCGACGTTGCCAACTTTCAGAATAAACGCTCGTAACAAAAACGTAATTTGAACAGATTACCCCTTCAACTTCGTGGCTCGAGAAACGTGGGGCGCGCGTCCCCCTAATGGAGTCACCAGCTTGAGCCTGCCAGTGCCCTACGTCATCGTGCACCACAGCTACATACCTCCGGACTGCGAGACCAAGGATGCCTGCAAGAGAAATATGAGGCTTATGCAGGACATGCACCAAATCCACAACGGGTGGCAGGATATTGGATATAAGTGAGTTTAGATGCAGTTTCTTATGCTAGTTTACATTATCTCTAGCCTACTTTACCTCACAAGACACATACCTACATCAATTTATTTTAGATCAACATACAACCTGATACTGACCTGCAAATTGCAAAAAACGTAAGAAAATTTGAATTTCGCGGGCCACTCTAGCGCATCCCCCTTAAACTAAAATAGCTGTTATGCTAAACTGCACCCTGAATTGGAATCGGTTTGGAACAAATTTCGAATCCATTGCTTTATAAGTTCGAAAAAAAATCTGCTCAACAACGTAACTTACGAACTTATGAAGCAATGGATTAGACAGCGACAGCAGCCCGGAATCTGGATTTGTGCCCCATTGATAGCAATAGGCTCGCCCCCTATTACATGGGACTTAAACATAACTGGCGAAATGTGGGTGTACTATAGGTACAACTCTGCCTAACCCTTCGGGGAAACACGGCGTCATGTTATGTTATGTTACGAGTTCTTCTACCTAAGAACGAGACGCTTTTTACAATACTGAGGCCCTAGACAAAGTGACATTCTATTAGCGATAACGATGATGGCAAAGGCAAAAATGTATAGGACTGACATAAGCTATCGAAAAGCTTATGTCAATCCTGTTGAAAGTCGTTGTAGAAATACGAAACGCTTTCGAAGCGATTGTCACTTGCTTAGGCCCTCTGTTTGGATGAAAATTGGACCTATTAAAATAGTATTCTACTGTAACGCTCAATGTAGACAACAGCCGCACGGCTCGATCCATCAGGTTAAGCTACGCTTGCCGGGCTTGGTCCGTAGATGGGTGACCATCTTTACATAACGAGACTCCTCCGTGTCTCGGAAAGCACGTTAAGCCGTTGGTCCCGGCTGTCATTCGTGGATCTTGGACAGTCGTTACGGGTCGTCAGAAGCCCGACAGTCTGACAACCACTTACCAAGGGGTATCGTAATGCGGAATACCGCATTACGATACCCCTTGGTAAGTGGTTGCCTATCTGACCTATTACCTTGACCTATTGCCTATCTGACCTCCACTGGCACTGGCAATAGCCCAGTTACTGGGTTGTGGAGGTCAGATAGGCAATCGCTCCATTTAAAATACTGGTACCTACTCAGCTGCATCCGATTAGACTGGAAGCCGAAGCCCCAAAATAGTTGGGAAAAGGCAGGCAGATTGATTGTAGATGGCAACTGCTAAGATACTTTTATCATCGATAGGTACTTTGAAAGCCAATTATAGACAGTACCTAAACATGATGCATATCAAATTAGTGCCAGTAGTAGGTATGAGTCTCGTACCTGTGCACTAATTATATTATATGGCTACCGATCACAGATCTTGCCAAATGACTAAGGCGAAGACTATGAAAGTGGCACCTGCACACAAATGTCATACATAACTTAGTGTATACAGGCTGTAAGGGTAAACAGTCTTGTCATTCAAACCATGGGTAGTTGACTTAAATATAAAAATAAATGACCGAACACAACAAAAAAAACGTCATTTTCATTAAAAGATTTTAAAAAGTTTCTATCCGACACCGTGCTCTCTAGCGAAACAGCCGACTGACTGAGGGAGGGGTCGCGCTCGCGGCCGGTCAGGACACATCCCGTACCCCCTGCCCGTGTTGAGACGCAAGTTCGTTGCCCTAGCGCATAGGACAACGAACTTGCGTCTCTTGTGGTAAAATGTAGATTAAAAAAAAAGAAAAAAAAAGTTGTGATTTTACATTGATTTTACGTTCTATAAATGAAACCAAACCACTGGTTGCAAGGATAACGGTGTTTACCCTAACACCCTGTATAGTAATTTCTAGCAACATTGGTGATTTATTATATATTCGAAATATGGGTGATTTATTAAAATGATAGCTTAGTTGCGTTTGGGTGTTATTTATATGCTATTTTTTTTAAACATAATCTATACATAATATAATTTAAAGTCGCGTTTTCGTGTTTCTCTGTATGTCCGCGTTGTTCTTCTAAACCACGCAACAGATTTAGATGAGGATTTCACCATCGTTTAGAGAATTTATTCCGGAAGGCTATGTGAAAGTATTTATAGGCTAGCGTAGATTGGAGCGGGACACGCAACGGTTTGCAAAAAAAACAAAAATCGTCCTTCATTACATTTTTCTATGAACCAACGCACATTAAAGGCGGACCGCACCGCTCTTTTTCGTTTAAAAATGCGTTGAGCTGTGGCCCGTTGCGGCTGTAATGTGCGCTTGTAAACCGATAATAGATAAAATAGATTGATAGTTTATTAGTAATAGCGACAATAGTTTACTAATAATAATACGGATATACAATCAGTGTTCTTATCGCCAGTCCTCAGATGATACCGTTCTATGACTATTGTTTTATAAACTACTAGTAGCAATAAAAGTCAATTGATAGAACGGTCTTCAAACGATACGATTGGAGAGTGTCATGTTTTTCACCGCATGCACTGTGCGCGTGCGTGAGTTTACAGTCTACATATAACAACAATTTTATTAGAAGCTAAATTAAAAAGAAGATATAATATTTTCAATGACTTAAGAGTAACTATTTTGGTATATTACTAGCCATAGGTAGTTTAAAAAAAAACTTGTAGAAAATATTAGAGCGAGAAAGCCAGTTTCCTGACGGTACAAGGCACCCTACTTCAAATTTTATTTCGCTCGCACCATAATACTCGCGGCCTGAGTGAGAAGAGACGGAGTGGGGTGCTGGCGACTCTCAAGCCTCGAATAGTTTTGGTAATTACTTTTTACAGTGAAAATAATGGTCATTTAGTTCAGTTATTATGCAAAGTTTCATGATCTAATTTGAAATATTTTTGAATACCAGCGGTTTATAGTTTGTTTTAGAGAGACTTTGTTTTTTTTTCTATATTTTTTTTTTTATGTAATCGTGTTTTCGCCAATCATAGGACCTAGCATCAATCCTCAACTTTAACATAATAATTATTTATTTCAAAATTAATGCTGCAGTATTTTCGGCATAACTGAGGCTTATGCTAAGCAATTTAAAGTAGGGTATGGCCTTAAGGGTACTGAATGTTCCTTTTTGTTTACAGTTTCGCAGTAGGCGGGGAAGGCTCAGTATACGAGGGCCGCGGTTGGGACGCAGTCGGCGCACACGCAGTGTCATATAACGTGAAGAGTATCGGAATTTGTATGATTGGTGACTTTGTAGGTAAGGCTCTTTCGTCTCAAATATTTATAAGTGCAAAAAGAAATGGAAAAAAAATTACTTACTACCAACTTATACAGGGTCAAATTAGATTAACTAGCGAAACTCCGCAGACGTGGTGGGTATCTCATAATTATATACAAACATGACCGATTTTTTTTTTTTTTTGAGGATGGGTAATCGTCATCCAATGACTTCTTCCGCTTTGGCAGGAGCGGAAGGGCGTGTCAGACTTTTACTGACTAAAACCCACCCGTGTTCCTTCAGATCATGATGATTACTTATAAGTATTGTTCTATTGTGAATGTGAGGACTATGTGGATATTTATTTTTCGTTCTGTTAGTTTTAGCGAAGGTCTGGCAATTTGAGAACTTTATGCGACCTACCCAAACGTCCTTTCTTTGGTATTGTTCGTCGAGTCGTTGAGCTCCTTAAGTTCTGAGTTGAGCTCCACTATTACTGACAAATGCTTGCACTGACTGGACAGGTCCACTCAAATCTGTGTGGTTCTTTCCTGAAAAGATTTCAGACGCTAATCTACATTGTCCTCATATGGCCTGACCAAGATTATGTCTGGACTTTAAAGGAGACGGTGACCTCTGAGTTTGTTTCGGCCTTTCTTCTCAGAGTAGTCAGATAGGAAACGCCGACCTCATCTAGCTTATTTTTACAACTTTTTAATATGACGTGTAAAAGTGATTCCAATATCCTATTTTATAGAATAAACAATTTCATTTCATTTCATTTCAGTTGCCTGTTGCCAAGGTCCCGGTATCCCTTGATAGAAACTTGACCCTGTAGTCAGTATAATCAAATCACAACTGCCTTTCTTTGACAGTTGCATGAAATGGAAATGCAAAATGTATCGTTAAACCTGAGTCTAAGTTTCTTTTGTATTAAAAACTTTACGATCGTCGGAATAATGTTTAAATTACAAGAATTGGCTCGATGGTCTGAAGTTAGAAATCCGGATCAAGTTTTAGGCACAAAATGTCATTTATGGTAGGTATTAGTGACGTCACTACTAAATCGAACAATTTTTAAACTGTATTATTTGCCAAATTAACGGCTGAGAGTAAATATAAAGAAAGAAAGAAAATAAAGAATATACATTTATTCAACACAGACTAAAACGCACACAATTTACATAATATAAGCAGCTAACAAAATAACGAGAGGAGCTCGTGGCTAAGTAATAACAGCCGCTCGGGTCGATCGGGTTAAGCTACGCTTGCCGGGGTTGGTCCGTGGATGGGTGACCATTTTCACATATCGAGACTCCTCCGTGCCTCGGAAAGCACGTTAAGCCGTTGGTCCCGGCTGTCATTTGTGGGTCTTTGACAGTCGTTACGAGTCGTCAGAAGCACGAAAGTCTGACAACCAGTCTAACCAAGGGGTATCGTATTACCCAGTTAGTGGGTTGTGGAGGTCAGATAGGCAGTCGCTCCATGTAAAATACTGGTATTCAGCTGCATCCGGTTAGACTGGAAGCCGACCCCAACATAGTTGGGAAAAAAGGCTAGGCAGATGATGAAGCAGCTAACAAAATAAAAAAACAAATACAATAATAATGTCTGTCTCTGCATCACCCTAAGGTTGACTGGTAGAAACTGCCTCAGGCATTAAGTCCGCCTTTGTATAGTAGTTTTTACATGTGCATAAAGTTTTAATAAATGAAAAATATCTCCAAAACTAAACTCTATCTCTATTTTTTTCCAGAAAATCTTCCCCCTGACACTCAAATTAAGTCCCTCAAGGATCTGATAGCCGCTGGTGTGGAACTAGGCAACATCAGTCCAGACTACAAACTAATCGGCCATCGCCAGGTCTCCGCGACCGAATGTCCAGGCGAAGCGCTCTTCAATGAAATCTCCACCTGGGATCATTTCGCACCTTCATAAAGATTAAGGACTCAGGCCCCCTTGGACCAAAAATCACTAAAGCTACAGTTTCTTAGAAGAGCGGTGGCCACCATATAACGGCCGCATTGACGCCTGTCATGGAAATGATGGCAGCAGCGGCCCGACTTTTCAGTGTCAAAAAATGTTATCAAGGGAAACACAACAACTTACTTTCATAGATAACGTTTCAGTGACGTCATGGACGGTAAATAGCGGACGCTATGTGTCGGCCACCGCAGTCTTAGGAAATTCTAGCTTTAATGTGTTGTATTGGATAAAAAATATCGTTCTGTTTCTGTCAATTGTTTGAAGATGAGAGAGACAAAACGATGATTTAAATTCGTAAATGTGTTTAGTGATATATGGTGCAAACGGGCCTAATTCGCACCAAAACTGTGAACGAGGCCTACTTATGTTTAAGCGACCTCGACATTGATTTATTTACCACATTGGACATCAATTCCCAGTAAATTTAAACTTGAATAAGGTTGAAAATAACTAAGAGCTAATTAAACCAATGAAAATGAACGCGTTCAGCATTTCTAAATCGAGTTCAAGAGCTGTCAGTTTCAAAATTGATGGAATAAATTAACACTCTTGAACGCGGTTTAGAAGTGCTGATCGCGTTCAGTTTCATTGGTGAAATCAGCCCTTATTGTCACATAGACAAAAGCGACATTCAACCTTAGGGTGATAACGAAATTACGAGGTCGATTATACGAATAAATAATGTTTGAGGACCACCGAAGAACAATGTGTAAATATTAATTTCGGACCAATACGTACAAAATACTGTGATGTTTATTGTTTTAATAAATGACTGTTGTTTTATTATTATTATTTATCTTTACGAAATTACATAACACATTTTTACGTGGGTAAATAATACAGTTCCTTCCTAATCACATCCACGAACGCATAGGAAATTTAGAAAAAACAGCTTAGCGCTTTCCAATTTTCACAAAAGCAGAATATTTTATAAACGAAGTTTATTTTCGATAAGTACTCTTTACTAAGGGCTGATTGCTTACTTTTGTGGAATATATTGACGCTGACAGGTCTTGAACGCAGTTTAGATGTGCTGATCGCATTCAGTTTAATTGGTGAAATCAGCCCTTAGTAAAACATCATAATCTGCCTAGCCTTTTCCCAACTATGTTGGGGTCGGCTTCCAGTCTAACCGGATGCAGCTGAATACCAGTATTTTACATGGAGCGACTGCCTATCTGACCTCCACAACCCAGTAACTGGATAATACCATACCCCTTGGTAAGACTGGTTGTCAGACTTTCGGGCTTCTAACGACCCGTAACGACTGTCAAAGATCCACAAATGACAGCCGGGACCAACGGCTTAACGTGCTTTCCGAGGCAAGGAGGAGTCTCGGTATGTAAAGATGGTCACCCATCCACAGACCAACCCCGGCAAGCGTAGCTTAACCAGATGGATCGACCCGTGCGGCTGTTATTACGCAGCCACGAGCTCCTCTCAGCCCTTAGTAAAACATTCCTTCATTTTTCAACCTTTCACAGACATTGTGGAAAAAATAAAAATCACAATTGGATAATCATCTCCGACTAAGTTCTAAGAACTTCAGAAAGATTCCGTGATATATTATATTTACACGTACAGTTGTATTGTGTATTCGCATGTCTAAATTAGCACCTCTATAAAATAGTCTGTTGTATACGAGACTTTGTAGGTATACTTACATTATTTAATCACCATTATGAAGACCAAAACATCGTGAGAAAACCGGGATGTCCAAAAACCACAACTTCGAAGACATGTAACATCTACCAACCCGCACTGGGCCCGCGTGGTGGATACGGCCCACTCCCTTTCACAGAGAGGAGGTTTGTGTCCCAGCAGTGGGAACGTTATAGGCTGATTATGTATTATGCTATACGAGATAGCCAGTTATACAATAGTGTTACCCTAATCCTATCCTTATCCTAACTTTTAATATTATAAATGCGAAAGTGAGTTAGTTTTGTTTGTTTGTTACGTATTCACGCAGAAACGGCTGAACGGATTTGGATAAAATTTGGCATATGGGTAGACCATGACCCTGGAGGACATAGGATGATACCTTTTATCCCGATATTCCCACGGGATCGAGATTTACGCGGGTGAAACCGCGAGGCAAACAAACAAACTCACTTTCGCATTTATAATTTTACTAGCTTCCGCCCGCGGCTTCGCCCGCGTGGTATGTCGATAAAAAGTAGCCAATGTCCTTCCCCAGGCTGCCATATATCTCCTTGCCAAATTTTGTCGAAATCCGTTCAGTGGTTTAGGCGTGAAAAGGTAACATACAGACAGACAGACAGAGTTACTTTCGAATTTATAATATTAGTATTAGTATGGATAGTTAGGATAAGGATAGGATTAGGATCCCACTATTAAAAATTGTAATTAAAAAATCATCGACGAAAATTGATTTTATAATGAAAGTAACTTTAATAATTATCAAATGAAAACATCTAGGGTGATTAAAAATTAAAATTTCGCATTTGAGTATTCAAATAAACAAATCTAAGTACTCAAATTGGAAGTAGAACAACAAATTGGAATCCACAGATACGTTTTCTAATCCATTTGTTTACATTTTCATCGATACTTTAGGAACCGACCATAGGTAGGTACGTCGTAAGAGTGGTACAGTCATGTATGGATATTAATCTCGGCCTCCACTGTAATTGTCATGTTCTTCCCCAGAGCAGTGGAGCGCGTTCAACTTTTTGTGCCAGTAGGTACACACGGCTACACATCAAGCTATAGATTTCCAGTTTATGCTGATCTCGCAGGATATAGGATTTTCGTACAAATGCGAGGTCAGCTTATACTGGAAATGCATAGCTTGATTTGTAGCTGTGTGTACACTTGTCTTGAGGTGCAGAAAATGTCGTTTACCGGACCACATATTATGTACATATTTACTGCGATCCAATTACATTGTGCAGTGACATTACAAGAGCAGTGGTGGCCCAGTGGTAACGGCCGTGACTTACGAGTTGTAGGTCGTAGGTTCGAACCCCGACAGGCACTTTACTTTGTGTAAATAATTTCATCACCACTGCTCTCAAAACGGTGAAGGAGAACATCGTGAGGATACCGGCATGTCTTAGAACTGAAAATTCGAAGACATGTGACATCTACCAACCCGCACTGGGCCCGCGTGGTGGATTACGGCCCACTCCCTCTCACAGAGACGAGGCCTGTGTCCCAGCAGTGGGAACATTATAGGCTGATTATGTTATGTATGTTATGTTAATTACATTACAGGAGGAGCTCGTGGCTAAGTAATAACAGCCGCTCGGGTCGATCCATCAGGTTAAGCTACGCTTGCCGGGGTTGGTCCGTGGATGGGTGACCATTTTCACATATCGAGACTCCTCCGTGCCTCGGAAAGCACGTTAAGCCGTTGGTCCCGGCTGTCATTTGTGGATCTTTGACAGTCGTTACGAGTCGTCAGAAGCACGAAAGTCTGACAACCAGTCTAACCAAGGGGTATCGTATTACCCAGTTAGTGGGTTGTGGAGGTCAGATAGGCAGTCGCTCCATGTAAAATACTGGTATTCAGCTGCATCCGGTTAGACTGGAAGCCGACCCCAACATAGTTGGGAAAAGGCTAGGCAGATTGATTTTGTTATGTTAATTACATTGTCGGTACAAAATACGATTATATACTATAACTAGCGACCTGCTCCTGTTTCACACGGATTTTAGCACTTGATAAAACATTATAGTATAATTTTCTTTAATAGATCTACCTAAATTAAATACTAATGTATTATACACATCAACCTTCCGGAATAAATTCTCGCAACATTGGTGAAAACCTCATCAAAATTTGTTGCGTGGTTTAGAAGAACAACGCGGAAATACTGACAAACACGAAAAGCGACTTTAATTTATAATATGTATAGATTTTTAAAGGTAGGTACCACGCGGACGAAGCCGCTGACGGTAGCTAGTCATACAAATAGCCGAAAAACCAATAACCTATATTTCGATAATTCCATCAAAAAGTGATATTTTTCGATCAAAATAGAGGAAGAAAAAGAACTCTAAAGATGCTTATTTAGCCTTAAAACCATAAACACTTGTAAGTTCCGTCTATAGTTCTAGACTGTATGTTATGTCTGTTTCGGCTGTTGCCGCTGTGTACTTCGACATAAATAATAGACTGCTGCTGGTTATACTATGTATTCTGAATAAATGGTTTCTGTATGATGGTCGTGATGGATGAATTTGAATTTTTATGATTTTTAATGTCGACTCGTGCGGCGCAACGCGACGCTCTCTGCGAGCAGTGTTGCCACTAGCGCTCGCGCCCCTGGCGGCGCGAAGCGACAACTCGGGGCATGGCCGCAGTAAGTACCGCGGCGGGGCCGTAACATGTCAGTCATCGTCCACTTTAAGTGCAGCAAAAACTGAAGGAGATAAGAGTCTTGCTGTCTAATGTCGCTATAAGATTGATGAAATAACTAGCTACTTGGGTCAGTTGATCGTTTTAGGGGTTGTCCCTGTTTCGCACGGTTTTTACCGTGCGTTTGCACTGGCTAAACATTCACAACAAAACATGTTGAAATCTCTAATTCCTGTCAAACATTATACGGAACATTGACAGAAAAGAGAGATTCCAAAATTTTGTCGTAAATGTTTCGCCAGTGCAAACGCACGGTTACGACTAGACAAAACAGCGAGACTTCCTTATTATATGTAAGTTTAATATGCACATGAGTTTTTGAAGTCATAAACCTTTCGGAATAAATTCTCTAAATGATGGTGAAAACCGCATCAAAAGAAAAACATAATTATTTTTTTACTACATTTTCCCATCGCGTCAACCCCATGAATCCTTACTAATCCATACTAATATTATAAATTCGAAAGTAACTCTGTCTGTCTGTAGGTTCCCTTTTCACGCCTAAACCACTGAACGGATTTCGATAAAATTTGGCAAGGAGAAATCGAAGCCGCGGGCGGAAGCTAGTAAATATTATAAATGCGAAAGTTTGTTTGTTTGTTACGCTTTCACGCTAAAACGGCTGAACGGATTTGGATCAAATTTGGCACATGGGTAGACCATGACCTGGAATAGGACATGTGATACTTTTTATTCCGATATTCCCACGGGATCGAGACTTACACGGGTGGAACCGCGTGGCACAGCTAGTACTGTAACGAAATGCTATGAACACTATGCTTGGCAGATACATAAATTCACAAATTCATAAGCAAAACACATCATTCCATATTTAATTTGCTTACTAGGCTAAAAATGTATCTAAGTATCTATTAAAACTATCTATCTAAACAAAAATCAATTGCCGTACATTAGTCTCGCAAAAATTCACAAAAATGGCTCGACCGATTTGATTTTTTTCATTTGTATTTTTCTCCTCAATGCTGGGATGGTTTAGGAAAACAGATAATTAGAAAAAAAAACCCAAACGAGGAGAATCGAAAAAAAAAGTTTTTTTCTCACGAAGTTTATCGGGTCATCTAGTATGCCAATAAAAAAAAAAATTATAAAAAAAAAACAAAATCAATAAAATCACGGAATCGGCCTTATTTCAATTCTAATTCACATTTTCCTCATCCAACCAATAGCCCTGACTCTTTCTCCGAACACCGATTCACTATTTTTATATTTAAATGACCATTTGGAGTCCCTAATTCCTAAAAGTGTCAAGTGCTTTACCAATAGCCAACAAATACATGAGTCCTCGTATTACATGACCAAGCTCTTATCGGTGAACCGTTGGGAAAGTACCGCGGGATCGAGACGTATCTTCATATAAAGAACGGGGTGCGCAAACGCAGCTCACTGGTCAATCAACCTAGCTCGCTAATACATAACATATCGTAAAAATTTATTGATTAATTTATTTAATTCGCATAAAATGACGTCATTCAAAGTGTTGGTCTCTTTTGTTATAATGAGTTTTTTATCTGCGTACGCGATGCCGAGCAATTTGTTGAAAAGTGAGTTTTTTTTAACTTGTTTTAATTGAAGGTTGGGGTCGTTTTGGTATTGTCCGATGGGCTTTTTAAACAGGGTGCAAGAGCATTATGTGTTAAATATTTTTCTTCATCTTAACTAATATTGTAGATGTGAAAGTGAGTTTGTTTGTCTACTAACTACTTTTTAATTTCAGGTCCACACTCATTCCTGTTCTACAGCAAATCCGATTGGCTGGGCCTGCCAACTGCTGGTGTTGAACCTCTGAAGTTACCCGTACCTTACGTGGTCATCCACCACACGTATATCCCAGCAGCCTGCTATACCGTCGAAGACTGTTCAGCCAAGATGCGGTCCATGCAAAGATATCATAACAGTTTGGGCTGGGGCGACATTGGTTACCAGTAAGTTTTTTTTAAGTTTTACGATACTCAATACATAATAAAATATCACCACTGAGGAACTCGTGGCTCAGTAATAACAGCCGCACGGGTCGATCAATCAGGTTACGCTACGCTTGCCGGGGTTGGTCCGTGGATGGGTGACCATCTTTACATACCGAGACTCCTCCGTGCCTCGGAAAGCACGAGCCGTTGGTCCCGGCTGTCGTTCATGGATCTATGACAGTCGTTACGGGTCGTCGGAAGCCCTAAAGTCTCACAACTAATCTTACCAAGGGCTATCGTATTACCCAGTTACTGGGTTGTGGAGGTCATATAGGCAGTAGGTCCATGTCAAATACTGGTATTAACATGCATCCGGTTAGACTGGAAGCCCACCTCAACATAGTTGGGAAAAGGCTTGAAACCAAAATAACCAAAATATTTGAAACTTATTTGGACCAATCTCGTTTAGGACCCATTTACATAATTATCTAATTTGGACCAATAGTCCAATATGGATCAATTTCGAATTTCGATCAATCATAATTCCAAACAAATCAATCAACATCTAGTATGGTAACATATCTTTCTTTCAAATGTCCCTTGGACGATAGTGATCAATGGATTTGGCGCTGTAATGTCATAAGGTTACACGTGCCTTTGTGACGATATGCGATAGATGATAACTCTTATCAAGGAGATAACTTGCCCTATCGCAGTTCACATCACCCGGATTTTAGTAAATATTCCGCATATTGAGTTTTTTTTACCCGAATACGGTAAGTAAATCAAAAAGGTGGGTTAAGATTATGACCAGTATGTATGTACACCGGATTTGTAATTTGTCTGTCTATGTTGTCTTGTTCAATACCTTTTTAGTTGATTTTTTTGCCTTAGTTGGGTTTTAGTATTATAACTTTTTTTTATCTGTCGGTCTCACCTCCTTGACAGCTCAGAATTATAAAATCATAATATAAGCAAAAAATCTTTGATTATTTATATGTCTAGACAGAGTGTCGCGCTACAAAAGAACTAAAACAAACAAGCCAACTTTGTAATGCTGATGGTGCATGACAGCTACGTCTTCCACGTCATTGTACAGTCATTGTACTTTTCTAGTGTGCGTGCATTTAGTGGCTAACAGTTGCACGCTATTTTTTTCGACGAGCTCACAGGTTTGACTGTATATCTAGACATATTTATATGTTTGGCAAAAATCATCAAACAATTTGATTAACTACCTGAATTTCACTATCTGTCCTAGAGATTTTTGATTTATTTTCTGTGACAGGCACAATTAGTATCACCCATTGATATGAATAATGTTTAAAACTAAGTGAATACCTAATGGGTATGAAATAAATATTTTCAACTTTTAAAATCGTTACTCCACTCATGCTAGGCTCACTGTATGTCTGTACAGGTTCAAATTTTTAGCTAGCGAAACACCGCAAACCTTTTTCATTTGGAATAAGTACTATCGGGGTGATCCAAATATTGTTTTATTTTGTGCCGCACTTAACATGTTTCATAACGAACAATAGGTGTGTCCCCGTAGCGATTTATATCAACAAAGTATCAACGTGAAACGTACAAAGCAGTTATTATTATATTGTTTACCTTTCTCTCTATGTAGTGTATTGTGTGACTGATGGGCGCTTTGCCATGTCTTGTTAATAGGTCATTTATCAACTGCATACCGTAGTGTACAATGAAAGTTAAATAATAAAATTAATTGCCCAGCGTCATCATCATAACATCATGCCTTATTTCCCCGAGGGGTTAGGCAGGGGTGTTTTACCTATTGTAGGTACAGTCGAACAAACTATTTGGTATACAGGCAAAAGATAGGTATTCTTTTTCGGCTACACTGCCAGAATTCGTTTTAATTGTGTATGTAATTTAACTTTTCGAGCTTATGGCTTAGGAGAGTGACGTAAAAGGATTGTTGACTACTGAAAACACTCACAAAATTGTTTAAAGTAGTTGCAAGTTTGCCTGTATACCAAATAGCTTGTTCGACACCCACATTTCACCAGTTATGTTTAAGTCCCATGTAATAGGGGGCAAGCCTATCATTCTCCTCCTGCTCTTATCCCAATTTATTTGGTGTCAGCGCAACATGTCCTTTCTTTCCAAAAAAAATCAATCTGCCTAGCCTTTTTCCAACTATGTTGGGGTCGGTCTAACCAATCTTTCGGTCTAACCATCCGGTCTGACTGAAAGCCGACCCCAACATAGTAGCAGCTGAATACCAGTATTTTACATGGAGCGACTGCCTATCTGACCTCCACAACCCAGTAACTGGATAATACGATACCCCTTGGTAAGACTGGTTGTCAGACTTTCGGGCTTCTGATGACCCGTAACGACTGTCAAAGATCCACGAATGACAGCCGGGACCAACAGCTTAACGTGCTACCGTGGAATCCGGACCAGTTGTCCTTTGTTTCCATACTTCTCTAATAGTCGTCATCTCAGTAGTCACCTCCTTTCTAGCCATCTTACACACAGTCCATCTATCATATTCGTCATCTGTCATCTCAACATCTTCTATAAATATAATAAATTAAAGTCACTTTTCGTGTTTGTAGGTATGTCCGCGTTGTTCTTCTAAACCACGCAACAGATTTCGATGAAATTTTCACTATCTTTTAGAGAATTTGTTCCGAAAAATTTATTTGTATATTATTATAATACGTTAACATTCAAGTTACATGTAGTACCTATGTAAAGAAAACTCTAAGTTTTGTTAAATCGTAAAAACTGTGCGGAGCAGGAGCGGGTCGCTAGTATTATTATATTCTATTAATAATATTAGAATATAATAATTCTATAATATTATACGTTTATCAAACAGAATATATTACACCCTGTTAGATAGTTGTTTGAATGTCTACACACGACGGGTTTACCATATTTTATTTAGGTTATCCTTAAAAAGTAAAAAAAACAATTCACCTACATTATTTTTTTATGATGACGGGTTTTCTTTATTTCTGTAATTAACCTACTCACGTGTGCATTGTTTTGCATAGATAACTATTCTTGTTTTTCAAAGACTTCAAGTTAAAAATAGAGGAAAAATATCAATTTTCCTATATTTACGAGGCCAAATGATTCAGGTTGTTCTCCCTCATTCGTACGAGTAGATAAACAATATATATGTACATATAAGTCCCGGCTGATACCTACTATACTTCTACATACGTATGTACTCTGTGTACACACTGCAAAATAGTTGAGTGTTCACACAAATGTCAAAAATGTATGCAATACATTGGAAATGCCATGAGTAACTATTTGTATATCTTGCTTTAGGTAAATTCATATTTTGTTTAAAAGTCTATTGATTTGTGGTTTACAAGCTTTGAATATAAACCTGTACCTATAGGTCATAGGATATTAATAACTGGACTTTAGTTAGTTAAGGTACATTTTATTCTTATGACGCAGTCTAACGATTTAAATCTTTGGGGCAAGTTGAATCTTTGTCCATTTTGCATACACACTTAATTCTTTTGCGTATAGTACTCGCTCACCAAAGGTCACAATACTACTGAACTTGGCACTACGCAATCCGATCTTGAAACTGAATTAAATGTTTTGTTTATAAATCTGCTATCTATTGCTATCAGAGGTCATGCTAGGAAAGCACCGCAGCTGTTCAAAACGAAACACTAAATGCAATAACAATGAGTCATCCATCTTGGAACATTGTGGGACTCCCGCGCAGATTTGTTGATTAGGATTAAGTAAATAATCAAGCGCACTCACCGTCAAGTTTTGGACCCATGCTTACGGGTTTTTACGACTCGATGAAACATGCAGATTTCTTTACTAAATAATTAAGTATAAGTACTTTAATAGTAAAATATTAATGTAATAAATGTTAACTTTCCGGAGTAAATTCTATAAAAGATGGCGAAAACCACATTATTATCCGTTGCGTAGTTTAGAAGAACAACGCGGTCACACAGAGACACACAAAAATCGACTTTAATTTACAATATACATATCTATTATTATATACATATAGAAGAAGTGAAATAGTCGCGATCAATGTTGGGACCCGTGGCGGTTATAAACATAATACTTACCTAATTATGTAAATCACCTTTTAATGAGGTATTCGAGATTATGTTAAGTAGCTTGACTCATCTCAAATCCGAGAAGTCTTTTTAAATTCCAAATCGTTTTAAGAACATCCATCCTTAATTAATGACGCACTCTCCTCTCTATTTTGGTTTTGGATTTACAACATGGAAGCTAAATAATCGAATAAAAATCGACTATATAGCCTCCGAATCTAATCCCTCTCTGTAGATACCCCATATATTATTTTCTAAGCACCTTTCGTATCTGACCATTTGGAGTCTCCAAACTCAGGCATTACTTGCTTGAAGGGAGGCTCCAATCACTAATCTGTTTTATTATAATTTATATTGGAGAAATAAATAACTTTGGTTTTTTTTTAGATTTTTTGATTTTAACACATTTACTAGTTAGTTACGTGCAGTAAGCCGCACGTCAGTGGTATAAAAGTTTGACCTTTGAGCTTAACGTAGTTATAATAAAACAAGAGGCCAGCTTATACCTAGGTTCTGAGGTAAAATTCAAATTTTCTTACGTTTTTTGCAATTTGCAGGTCAGTATCAGGTTGTATGTTGATCTAAACATTATTAGCGCTCGTAACAAATATGGATTTACAGAATTATAAACATTAAAATCAGCAATACAACTCTCTAAGCACATGAAAGTGTATTTAATGACTATTTCATGAAATCATGACATTTGGCACTTTCATGAACTTAGAGAGTTGTATTTCTAATTCTTATGTTTATAATTCTATAAAATCATATTTGTTACGAGCGCTAATAATATTTAGATCAACATACAACCTGATACTGACCTGCAAATTGCAAAAAACGTAAGAAAATTTGAATTTCGCGGGCTACCCTAGCGCATCAACCTTAATACTTAATTTTCATAATACGGCACCTGGTTTTGTTTCCACCAGCCTACCGTATGCGCAGTTAGTGTACTGCGCTCCGTTGCTCATTGGCAAACCTTGAGACTTCTGGATGATTTAGATTATAGTGAACTGGCTTCCGCCCGCGGCTTCGCCCGCGTGTTATGTCCATAAAAAGTAGCCTATGTCCTTTCTCAGGCTCTAGACTATCTGTGTACCAAAGGACCATGTTCAGAGTCCTATAGATGCATAACCTTACTAAAAAGATCACTTTCCAAAGCTGCACATGGTGCATTTAGAAGCACTTTTTGACCTACATTTTGAAAGAATTCCTCCTGTTTAAGATAAAGTACCAGTTTTTTGTATATTCGGTAATATTTGAAGGATACTTAAAAATCTGAATTAGCTGGAATTGATTAGGGCATAAATGGTCATTGTCATTTAATTTAAATCAGTTACTGAACCAAGTTAAATTAAATGACAATAACTCTGTCTGTCTGTCTGTCGCGCTTTCACGCCAAAACTACTGAGCGCGACAGACAGACAGAATTAAGTAAGGAAGTAAGTAAGGATAATTCTTTAAAACCGTTTCGCATTCGTCAAAGACATCGTCAGTAGCGTAGAGGTAAGTAACGCTATATTGAAGTACTAATGAACTCAATAGTCATCATGACTCTATTACATCGGAGCCCATTTTTTCGCTAAACAGCAATTAGGTAGTTATGCATATCATTTAATAGTATTTATAAATGTTTATGAACAACCAATGAGAATTGAACATTGAGCGTAAATATGACGTCATCTTGGAAAACCACGCCCCGCAGAGTCCTGAAGGTATTACTGATAAGTTCTATAGACAATACCTACTGTGCATGTGTAGGTACTTTGATATTTAAATGCACGGTTATAGGTACATCGCATTTAATTTGCGGAGGAGTATAAATAGTAGCTTGAATCGGAGCTCGTGGCTAAGTAATAACAGCCGCTCGGGTCGATCCATCAGGTTAAGCTACGCTTGCCGGGGTTGGTCCGTGGATGGGTGACCATTTTCACATATCGAGACTCCTCCGTGCCTCGGAAAGCACGTTAAGCCGTTGGTCCCGGCTGTCATTTGTGGATCTTTGACAGTCGTTACGAGTCGTCAGAAGCACGAAAGTCTGACAACCAGTCTAACCAAGGGGTATCGTATTACCCAGTTAGTGGGTTGTGGAGGTCAGATAAGCAGTCGCTCCATGTAAAATACTGGTATTCAGCTGCATCCGGTTAGACTGGAAGCCGACCCCAACATAGTTGGGAAAAGGCTAGGCAGATGATGATGAGGAGTATAAATAGTAGCTACCTATAAAAATATTTAGATTCTGTTTGTTGAAGTTTTGAGTCAATACTCGACACTCAATACATACAATCATAACATCACGCCTTGTTTCCCGAAGGGTTGGGCAGAGGTGAACCCATAGTACACCCACATTTCGCCAGTTATGTCTAAGTCCCATGTAGGGGGCGAGCCTATTGCCATCAACCGGATACAAATCCAGACTCCGGGTTGCTACGGAGAAATTCCATATAGAAACACCCAATAGCACTTTAATCTTTCTTTTTTAGGCTGGGAAATCATCAAATGACTTCTCCCGCTCTGGGCGGAGCGGAAGGGCGTGTCAGACTTTTACTGACTAAAACCCACCCGTGTTCTTTCAGTTGCCTGTTGCCGGTATTCCTTTCGGACTTTCCCGCAACACTGGCACTTTACCCAACCTGGGAATCAAACCCAAGACTTCATGCTCAGCAATAGCGCTTGCAATCACTGGTTCAACTAGGCAGTCTTTCTAATATTCATGTCTTTTCGATACTCAATAGGTCATTCCACAATTATTGTAATTAGGTGCCAGATGGTACCTTAACATTTTATGTGGTTAATGGACCATGTCGGGCTTGGCTTGGCCGCATGGAGCTACGATTGCCGCGGTGGGTCCTACTATGAATGACCATCTTTACATACCAAGACCCCTCGTGCCTCGGAAAGCACGTTATTTATTTATATATACTTTATTGTACACCACACAAATATATAACGAAAGGAAAAAACAAACACTACAAAATATACAATGGGCGGCCTTATCGCTTTCCGCGATCTCTTCCAGGCAACCTTGGAATGGACAGTGATTTGCCTGGACATAATATGGGGCTGTCGTAGGTGCAAATAATAAGTTATACAATATACTAAAATAGATACACATATACATACATATCCTAAATAATAGATAAATACATACATACATAGGAAATAAATAAATAAGGAACGAAAGATAATTGAAGACTATAGATAATTACACAGTTACGAAGACAAGGATCACAACGACAAGTAATATTCCTTAACGAGTCTTTTAAACTCTATTAACGACTGCGTTGGTCCCGGCTGTCATTCGTGCATCTTAGACAGTCGTTACGGGTTGTCAAAAGCCCGAAAGTCTGAAAACTATACCTACCTAGAGGGATCGTATTATCCAGTAACTAGGTTGTGGAGGTCAGATGGTAGTCGGTCCATGTGAAATAATAGTATTCAGCTGCATCCAGTTAAACTGGAAGCCGACCCTATTAAAACATAGTTGGGAAAAGGCTACGCAGATGATGATTGTGGATCCTGCCGGGTACAGAAAATTTGCAGGAGAGAGAGTCCTTAGAAGATAGCGTTATAGCAGAAATAAACTGACGCTTAGGACCAGGAGCAAAAGAAGGTCCTCCCTCCCATTATGGGGTAGCAGAAGGATCCATGAAAGGGGTGCATGGGCAGCACGTGATGACTTGCGGGCAGGCTAATTCCCTAGTTTGTCCACCGCCACGTCAACGGAACGTCAACGAGAACGAGATGATGGTGCTGAAGTAGCGATACATACATTTACTGTGGCCGCGTGTCCACCGCACACCGCCACCCTCGGTTCAAATAATCTCGTGTCTCGTTGACGGTGGCAGGTGGACAAACGGTGTTAGTATTCGATTTTCAGGACCCAAGCTAAAGCTAGCTAGTTAGGTAAGCTACATCCTAAAACGGAAGCCCGAATCATTATAGGGATCCCTAATGAACGCAATTCTTCTTGTTTCGCCATTCCATTTCAAACTATTGCAAACATAAGCCAGCTAAATTATAATAGCCACGTGGATCGTTATATTATTATAGTTCATTATGAACTTGAGATGTGTGAATGAATACACATCAATTATAAAATAAATAAACTTAGACCATTATAATGTCAAGTATTTGCAAAAACTATCAAAGTACCGAGGGGAACCCCCGGCACGGCTGCAACTAATTATGCCAAACACTTATAAAAAAATATCGTTATTATGCTAAATCCGGTTCCGTCGGTAAAAAGCGGTTACTGCCATTGGCCAAATTATGTTCAGTCAAATTAGTTCTATTTTTAAACTCTTGTGAACGAAAAAAGGATGGTGATTTGCGTACGCAGGTGTAAATTAAAAAAGAGTCTGTTTAAGGTTATATTTTCATTTACGAAATATTTTAAGGGGTCATTGTACTCAACAATGACCCCTGAGAAAAAGAAATGTGCTGTTCCCTACATTTATGTTGGTTTGGTCCCATAGTGAAAGTTGTTCATAATGATGAGTACAATGACACCTTAAGAGATTACGTGTATGAAAAGATAGACCTTATACATTTAAAGATGTGATGTCATGTTTGATCAATTTTTAACTTAAATACACTTACGACTTTTACCCATGGGCGTAGACAGAGTTGACTGTATAGGTACAGTAGAACAAGCTATTTGGTATACAGGCAAAATATATATATATTTTTTTTTTTATATCTTTATTTTTTTTTTATTAAAAGGGGTTTTTGTCCAATAAGGATATGCCAACCCCATCATACCTAATAACAATGTAAGTACACTTGGATATAATTACACAAGGAGAAACAAAATAAAACTTACATTATAATAATGCTAAAAAGGTGCTGCTCACTGCTGAACGACTAATACTAAATTACATAATTTTTTGGCTGCTTCCGATCCAGGTTTTGCCAAAATGCTTTGAATCAGACCTACATCCAGCCTATTTAACTTTAATTCGCACAGCAGCAAGTCGTGTTCATCTTTATTCCGGACACATTCCATCAGCAAATGCTGAACATCTTCAATTGTATTACAAGTTAAACAATTGGGAGAATCAGACTTTTTCATTAAGAAAGTAAACTTTGGTGATGGATAGTGACCGGATCTAAGTCTACAAGCTAGCTTAACATACTTTCTACTCAAATTAAGGCCAGCAAACCAAGGGACACTAGGAAGCTCACCCTGTATGGTTTTATACCATATACCTTTATCTATAGATTTACTATCAAATAGTTGTTCCCAATCATCAAAACATATCGATTTAAATCTAGGAACTAATTCCCAATGATCCGGTACGTACTCAATTACCCTGCCATCCACTGCCGCCAACTTAGCTATACGGTCAGCTTCCTCGTTCCCTATCAGACCAATATGTGCTGGAACCCATTGCAACTTTACGTCTATACCCCTTTCATTAAAAGTAATAATATCTTTCAGGATATCATAGGCTATCGTTGCACCTCTGCGACCAGAGGCGCATCGAGCCAAATGTTGCAAGGCACTCTTACTATCTGTAAAAATAACAATTTTATTCAAGTTATGATTCATTCCGTAAGATAAGGCCTGATATATTGCAATAAGTTCCAGCGTCATTATTGATACTTCACAATCGATTTTACATCCTACTTTTTGTTGTAAAGTTTTGTCATAGAATCCAGCTCCTAGACCCAGATTACTTTTAGACCCATCGGTAAATATTCTATGCCAGCCATAATATCTCTCGTTTAATAAAATATATTAATGTTCCGCTACACTGCCAAAATTCGTTTTGATTGTGTGTTTAATATAACTTTTTGAGCTTAAGGCTTAGGACAGTGACGTAAAAGGATTTTTGACTACTGAAAACACTGACAATTTTTTTTAAGTAGTTGCAAGTTATCTGCCTTTATACCAAATAGCTTGTTCTACTGTATATAGAACCATCCCTTCAAGAAATAGAACGGTATTTTTATATTGTTTAATAACTCAGAACCTCTCGGTGCCTTTAGTTTCTGCGTGGGCAGTGAAGGCGGTGCGTACGAGGGTCGCGGCTGGGACACCTTGGGCATCCACGCTACCATTGCCAACAGACATAGCATCGGCATCTGTCTTATTGGAGACTGGAGAGGTAACAATATGCATTCATAAAATTATCCATTAGATATTTTTAACCGACATCGTCTTCACTGTTATCGACATAGCAGGTATATTCGAATTTGTGTGGTGTGTAGGTACCACAACTAAAAAATGAAAAAAAAAATCTTTTTACAAAAAAAAAAAAAACAAGTCTGTCGCAAAAAAAAAATTAAACGCTTAGACACCGACTTCCGAAATTAAAGTTATTTATCACTTTTTTTTGTGTTTTTTTTGGAAGCCGGTAGTTTTTTTTTTGTACTTTTTTTTTTAAAAGATTTCTTGCTGGTTTCAAGTGCATTGACTTTTAATGCACTTGAAAATGAAACCACTAAGAAATTATAAAGCTAAAACCCAACTACGACAAAAAACTCAACTAACAAGGTATAAACAAGACAAGGTAGACTGCAGGCGTAGCATAGCGCTTTGTATCTCTACGAAGAGTAGACATAGCTTTTTCTATACAAAGTGACAGTTCGTTTCTTCATTTTTGACATCCACCGTAGAAATCTTTCTACAATCTGTCATTTTGTCTTTCATTTCTAACGATCTTTTTCTAGGTCTTTTTGTAGGTAGACTATTTCGGAAGAAAGTTTTCTATCCTTACTGTCAAAATCACACTGACAACCGATAAGTCAGATGAGAAAACAAAGAATTCTGAGTCGAATTATGTAATACCGGTCAAAATCATAACCCTCCTTTTTTCTTCGCCGTAGTCGGGTAAAAAGAGTGAATTTCGTAAAAAGTGCAGTTGACTCGTTCTACTTTGCTGCCGTCTCGTACTGTCTACTGTCTACAGGAAACGTCATTTTTGTCTACTCTTCCGTCGACAAAGCGGTGCTCATTCTACGCCTGCTGGTAGAAAATGCTTATGGCATTAAGTCCGCCTCTGTATATTTGTGTGCTTATAGTATTAAATAAATAAATAATCACAGACAGACAAATAAAAAATCCGGAGTCACACGTGTTAGACCATAAATCAAACAGATACGTGTGACTCCTAAAGATTATATTTTTGGGCGTCTGCACCAATGATGGTGCAGGTCAATGGTGCATACGGTACAACGGGAATTGAAAAATTGGTTTTAATTGTTTTTTGGTGGTAAGTCTGTCTTTTTGTGTGGTTTGTGACCAACCTGGTGTAAGAGTTTTAAAGCCGCCCAAGGGCTTCTGACTTGGCTTCACATGCCGTCGAGAAATATATTGTAGATTGTATCCGGCACATACACATACTTAGTCCATCCATACTAATATTATAAATTCGAAACTAACTCTGTCTGTATGTAACCATTTCACGCCTAAACCACTGAACGGATTTAAATAAAATTTGGCAAGGAGATAGATGGCACCCCGGGGACGGATATAGGTTACTTTTTGTCGACATATCACGCTTGCGGAAGCTAGTATGTAATAACATGCTCTATTTCTTTCCAGTGGAAAAACCTACTACAGAACAGCTAGAAACGACGAAAGCTCTCATCGCAGAAGGAGTAAAGCTAGGCAAGATCAGTTCCGACTACAAGCTGATAGGACACAACCAGGTCAGCGCCACTGAGTGTCCAGGAGGAGCTCTCTCCGCTGAGTTCTCCACCTGGGATCACTTCGCACCTGGAAAGCCTGATTTCCCTGAACGTTTACCTGCTAAGCCTGCAGTACCGACAGTTGACGTTTTATTAGAATGATTTTTTGGCAGCTCAATTGCCATTTGACAACTTAAAGATTGCTTTTTGATTTCAATGCTTGACTTTGAGTTGTAATAGTCTATTTAATGAAGCAAAATACAAAATGTAAACAATTGAGGTTTAACCTATTAAAAATCACGCCTTGTAACGTTAATTTGTTGATGTTCTGGTTTCAATTTAACTTGTCAGTTTTATCAACAATATTTTTTTTAAGTCGGGTTAACCCTGTAATGTTTACATTTTATGCCTTGGCTCTTTGAATAGACTATAGTTAGTTTGTATTGAAGAACGATGCTTGGTTTTGGATCTCGATTCAACATGTGACTGATTTCATACGACTGATCTTCGATTTACTTAAATTATGATTGACCTTTGCTCTAAAACATGGCCATTGAAAGGTGCGCTACAAAATTTTAAAATGTGGTGCGATAAACAAAAAAAAAATTATAACCTTGTTTTTTTATTATTTTACTGTGATGTTTTAAAAAAAAAAAATTGTAGGTAAATAATATCATATTATTGATTTTTAATTTGTTTACCTTTTTTCATAAAAAGTACAACTTAAGAAAAATGTGTTTTATTTTTTCTATTTAACTATATGTCTGCGGTTCACCGCAAACCGCAAAAAATATACACAGACCTACCTAAATATCTAAAAAAAATAAACAGTTTTGTTTTTCCTCGTTCTGTAAGCGGTATGGATTTAGATATTTCTTTACAATATTATTAATAGGTAAATCTCTCAAAACAGGTGCTTATACGAGTTTAGTTAGTACAGTTCGATTCAAACTTAGTGGCGGCTCGGAAGTTAGCTACTCACTGCGCAGTACCCCACCCCCGCTGACATTATGAAATTTCGTTACTGCGCAGCGACTCGCCTCATGTTTCGAGCCGCCATTATGTTTGAATCGAACTGTACCTAATAATGTGACAGTAGTTACTTGCTTGAGAGCTCTGAACTTCGCGCAGGGGGCTACGACATAACATATATTAGGAACCAAATTGTGACATGACGCGGGTGTGAGTGAGAGAACATGCGCGAAAGTTATAATATGCGCCTATGTTCAGACCAGCCAAGTTGTAACGGGCATATTGTAAGTATATTTCTCGATATTCTTAATATTTCTCGGCGGCATGTGAAGCCAAGTCAAGAGGCCCATGGGCGGCTTTATAAGCCACTAACCACGCGAAAAAAAAGTAGATAGACTTTCGATGCATGTATGAAAAATAATTTTAGACGAATTGGATACAGTATGTATAACGACACCCCGTTGACGAGTGCATCACCGCAGGCGTCTAAATCGCCAACATTAAAGGCTAATTATAATCACACGTCAAGCAGTTTGCATTTTCATAACCAGTTGTGCTATTCTGTAAAAATATCACCGTGAAAACTTAGGTGAAGTGAGCTTGGAGTGAACTATCACTGCCTTAGCATCAGTAGGTATGGATGACAATGACATCTCACTCCACGCTCACTTCACCTAAGTTTTCACGGTGAGATGTTTACAGAATAGCAATGCAGTATGCCTTCGTCATAAAATGGATTGAATATCAGTCAGATCAGCCATTCGTACACACGATTGCACATCATATATTTCCAGTTTATGCTGATCTCGCATTATATAGGATTTCCGTGGTCAGCTTATGCTGGAAATGTATAGCTTGATGTGTAGCCGAGTGTACTACAAGTAATTATTCTGCCTCGTGCCATTTCGGGGAAAACTTTACGCATGGAATTAGTAAGTAGAGGTACTGTAAATAATCTATGAGCTTGACATGGTTGATGACTGCAGTGCCGTGACGAATGATACCATCATCGTCATTAACTATAAACACTAAAACGTTTCCGGTCAATCATTTCAGAGGCCATGATTAACAAGGAAATAAAACTAAATTGTACCATAAAGTTTAAGAAACTGTAAATATTTCAGTTTTTGTAACAAAAAAATGTATGTCACTAAGTAGATACAGACATAGGTATCTAAGTAGCACTAGATTATACAGGGTCTAAAAGTAGCTAGCGAAACTCCGTAGACGTGATGGGTCACGACAAAATAAAGAAAGTTATAAAACTAAAACCCAAACCACCTACGACAAAAAAGTCAACTGAAAAGGTATAAAGAAGACATCACAGACAGACAAATTACAAATCCGGAGTCACACGTGTTAGGGCATAAATCAAACAGATTAGGGGAAGGTTGCTATGAATGGACCACCTAACTTTACGACAACATAATTTTAAAAAATATAAGTGATAAAATGAAACCAGTTTATTATTTTTATTACGTAGGACCTTTATTTATAATAATCAAACGCACAAACAATTTGGGCTTACACTTTTTGGTATAAACGAAGAAAACTAAATTTTGGGCTGTTACCTTCTTTGGACCATGGGCACCTTCATTGAACCACCAGGTTGCCGTCAATGAACTTAGAAAAATTTGTTCTAGAGGTCCAATCAAGGTAACGAATTATAATTATCAATTATGATTAAATTATGGCATACGAGGAGAGACAAACAATACTCATGCACTTACGACAAGCAAACAAACTATAGTTAGAGGCTACTTAGTTACTAATTAAATTTTACATTTGGCACATCAGGTCATCAAGTCTGGGCGAGGTTCATGCTAGTTTTATTCCAAGTATTTTCTTTTATTCGGCGACATTCTGAAATTATAAATTTATAATGATTTTTCAAGAGTTTTTTTCCATAATTAGTGAAATACTCGGAGCCTACTCCAATAGTTATGACAAAAAAAAATACAATAAAAAGTTGCTATGATTGGACCGGTCCACCGGTGGAACTCTCTTGAGGTCCATTGATGGCAACAAGGTACTTGTTAAGAAAAGGAAATCTTAAATATACATGGACATGATTAGACAAAATTGAATAACACTCATGGAATCATAATTAAATTATCTAATATTTCATACCAGTGCACACAAACAAATATGAATAGAATGATACTTACATCAAATTGTTCCGAGTCAAATAATAAGATTTTGACCGCCGCAAACACAACCACTCGAGTCACTCCTCACCACGTGCCACAGCGTCACTGAGGTAAGAGGGGGTTGCAACTGAGACGTCACGGACTCGTTTCGACTAGTTTGGGTGTTGCTAGCTCGGACAGTTTTGGAAATACCTTGGTGGTCCAATGAAAGAGCTAGTCCAATGATCGCAACTTTCCCCTACGTGTGACTCCGGATTTTTAATTCGAGGCAGTGACCAGTAACTGGATAGTATTAGGTATTTCAGAGATAGAAGCATCTGCCCATAATTGGATATAGTTACAATTAATGTAAACCGCGAGGCGCCGTCTAGGCACTCGTCATAGGAGAGGGTGTGGCTTCGTGTTTTCGTGTTGGCTGTGTCTCAGTCAGAGAATATCTTTTAAGACTGCGGCCACATCATTATCGTCAAAAGCTTAATAAAATTGATAAGTATGCCTATAGCTACCGCAACCATATACCTAGTTTAGTCGGGGCTATGTGAAATTTTCTTAGGACGAATCCGCGAGCTGTCAGTGTCAAAATTGTTGTGGATTGACAGTGACAGCTCTTGAACACGGTAAGCTTGAATTCTTCTTACGCTGATGTCGGTCGCGTACGTCGGTCCCGCGTGCGAATATACATCGTGTAATGTGTTCTATATAGCACCATACCATACTGTGACGCTGACGTCCGCGGCGCGTACTCTTTGCTACGCGTACGCGACCGACCGGCGACCGTACGCGACCGACATCAGCGTAATAACATATTGCCGATCGTGGGATCGAGATCCGACGATCGTTGGAAAAGGAATTCAGGCTTACGAGTCCGCGCCACCATTCTAGTCCGATATACGCGGCTCTAGTGTCATGTCATGGCATGAAATTGCCTTTTTTTTAAATGTAATGTCCGCCGGACTTCAGGGGTGGCGCCGACTCTAGATCTGTTGATCGTATTCAGTCAGTTTGATTGGTGAAATTCACCCTTAATTAAAAAACAACTGACGCCGACACGCGCAGTCGCGTCCCGCTTTTTTGTATTTGCCTCAAGAGACGCAAAATTCTATCGAAAGATAAAAGAGTCTATTTCAAAATCATAGAAATGCAATAATGATAGTACGCTTCATTAACCATCTTGAGCATCCGGTAGAAGCTTCACGTAGTGTTAGGGAATCACCTTATCGAAGAAAATCGAATAAATTATAATACCTTTCTTATCACAATTCGAATTAATCAATTAACATGAAGTAATCACTGATTACATCACTTATGTAACTTCAGCGTTGAATCATCGAAGTGGAACCATTCAGGCGATTCCAATAGACCAAATTAAAATAGACTTTTCAGAATAAGGATCTTCTTCACTCACAAACGGTTTTCTATATCCTAATTTATCCTAACTTATATCAAAAACAAGCTTTTGCCCGCGGCTTCGCCCGCGTGTATGTCGGATATCGTCACACGGGAACGTACTACCTACCGGGTTATTTAAGAAATGCTGGGTTTGCTATACAAACTTTCATCCTCTATATTATTATAATCAAAAAGTAGCCTATGGGCTTCCGATGCCTGATCCTGATTCCTGATCCTTGCCAAATTTTGTCGAAATCCGTTTAGGCGTAAACTTTTCACGCCTAAACGGATTTCGACAAAATTTCAATCACTGAAAAGGTAAACATTTTAAAAGACTGTTATGTGATTGACGTGGCCGTAAATTTTCACGATTCGTGATGCGTGTGAACACGGGCATTCAAGAAAAAAGGAATCGTGAAAAAAGACGAACTGTCAAATAAACACAAATCGTCCTAGCGTGAATCAGCCGTAATGCTCATCCATACTAATATTATAAAGGAGGATCGGCAAGAATATATGGAAGCTGGTCTCAGCACCAATAACAACCACACATATGCCATTAGATAGGTATTTTAATATAATACAATAACTAATATGGCGGCTCATTCCAAATCGCTGTGTGAAAACGTTGTGGCGATGTTTCGCAGGACTGATCTGGACGCTAGATAATTGAAACCTGCGAATAGTTAATCACTTCTGGTGATCATAGTTTGAATATTTGCCAATGTATAATTATGCATTCTGATGATAATATGGAACCACTGAGCTGGTCTGATTATGGATCTGGACGCTTCGATAATGGAACTCTTGAATAGCCACTAGTAAACCCATCGAGTTTGGGCTTATTAGACGTGTCTCAGCAAGTTTATCCATTTTACATGATGATGAGGACCTGATGACTGACCTGGACGCTAGATAACGAAACTCTTGAATAGCTACTAGTAAACCCATCGAGTTTGGGCTCGTTAGATGTGTATCAACGAGTCCTGTTCATTTTACCTGATGACGATGACCTGCTTCTTATACGGACAGTAGGTAAGTTTCGACTCCCAGAATACATATACTTCTTCCCATTGCTCGCTGGCTGACTCCGTGAGTGCGGACTTTTCACGCTTTGTTAACGACCACGTTTGAGCTCCATATTATAGGTGAGGGTGGAAAGCATGCTCATGTCCATGAGTTTCGTCCTTTCATATGGTGTTTCGTTGACTTATCTCGTGTCGACTGAGAGACTATTTGGCCGAGGCATAATTTATACTCATGGACCAGTTCAACCTTCACACCCCTATGTCTACCTACTTTGCGTTTCGTGCTGTTGGTCAAACATAGTCTTTATAATAAAAAAAACAAATGGAATAGTAAACAGTTTTATTATTACATACCGTCATCCATAATAATCGCAAAAACGTACTTGTGAGAACTTCATTATCCAGCTTCCAGGCCAACCATCAGATACAATGAACAGGATTCCTTATGACACGTCTAATGACGACTGGTGGCTTTACTAGTAGCCATTTAAAGGTTCAAGGTCAGTCATCAGGAAAAATGAACAGGACTCGTTGAGACACATCTAATGACACTCGATGGGTTTACTGGTAGCTATTCAAGAGTTCCGTTATCTCGTCCATAATCAGACCAACTCAATGGGACCATGTAAGTGTCTGGGTCAGTCATCAGGTAAAATGAACAGGACTCGTTGAGATACATATAATGAGCCCACACTCGATGGGTATACTAGGAGCTAATCAAGAGTTCTGCTATCTAAGGTCCAGGTCAGCCACCAGGTCCTCGTCATCAGATAAAATGGACAGGACTCGTTGAGACACATCTAATGAGCCCACACTCGATGGGTATACTAGTAGCTGTTCAAGAGTTCCATCATCTAGCGTCCAGGTCCATCATCAGATCAGCTCAATGGTACCTTAATATTGAAATTATTGTATTATCATCGCACACATTACACAGAAAATAGTCAAAGTAGACCACTAGAAATTATTAATAAGTGTTCCGATACATAGTGTCTAGGTCCGTCCTGCGAAACATCGCCACAACTTTTTTCACACAGCGATTTCAAAAGAGCCGCCGTAGTAGTTGTTGCTCTACATTCAAATGCCTATCTAATCGCATAGGTCTGGTTGTTATTGGTCGTGAGGACCATTTTGTCCGGTCCTCCTTTGAAAGTAACTCTGTCTTTCTGTGTCTGTATGTTACCTTTTCACGCCTAAACCACTGAAAGGATTTCGACAAAAGGCAAGGAGATAGATGGCATCTTGGGGAAGGACATAATAATAATTCTTATCGACATACCACGCGAGGTAAGCCGCGGGGGAAGCCAGTTTCCTATAAACAAAACCAATCGTTTTGCTACCCAATCTTAACATTTTTATTGCCAAACTGGGCATATAAACAGATTCGTAAGCTAATTTTACCTGTGATAGCGTATACAGGGTTATTGGTAAAACACCAACAACCTCTTAAGGAGGCATTGTACTCATCATTATGAACAACTTTTACTATGGGAGCAAATATGAAATTGACGAGCTATGTGAACATAAATGTACGGAACAGCTGTTTTTTTTTTTCGTGATTTCTTATTTCATAATGATGAGTACAATGACTCCTTAAGAGGTTGTTGGTGTTTTACCAATAACCTTGTATAGGAGGGTCGACTAATGAGGACTTTCCTTCATTACTGGTAAAGATAAAAGTCTTAATTTTATCAAACGGTCCGTAAATTATAGAAATCGGCCATTTGTAACAATGATGATGTTCATTAAAATGTCTTATCGCTCAGAATATTACCTATTATAGAATCAATTTATATTATCTATGATGACATGACGTATTTATGTAATCTCAAATTAATGAGACAGATCATTTGCAAAAAAACCCCCTTGAAATCCTGTTTGAGAACATTAAAGCTTTATTTCGTATCTTTGATCTTGTTTTGATAAGCGTGGCTGCATACCTACATTAGAGTTAGTTAAGGGCTTACCCAACCTCAAATTGCTTAGCATGATCCTCCGTTATGCCGAAAATACTGCAGCATTAATTTTGAAATAAAAATATATGTTAAAGCTGAGGGTTGATGCTAGGTCCTATGTTTGACGAAAACACGATTACATGAAAATTTCTCGATAGAAACCAAAGTTACCTCTAAATAGAACCATAAACCGCTGGCATTAAAAAAATACTTCAAATTAGATCAGGAAACTTCGCATAATAACTGAACTATAAAAACAGGTCTTACATTTTTTTAATTACCATTATTTTCATTGTAAAAAGCAATTACCTAAATTATTCGAGGCTTGGAGCCGCGAGCACCCCTCTCCGTCTTGCTCTCACTCAGGCCGCGAGTAGTATACTGCGAGCGAGATAAAAAGTGAATTTGAGCTGAGGTAGTATAATAGGCCCTTAAATGAAAGGTCAATAGGCGAATAAGGCAAGGTAAACGGTATAAAAAAGCATTTATCCTCTTGGTTGGTTGACTCTCAATGGTGAGATAATATGCCTTTTTGTGACTTGCCAGGTCGACAAGTACTAGTGCTTAATTCCTCCCATTATTTTCATTTCTGGCAGCTTTTTGTTTTTGTGTGATACATTTATGAGACACATAAGATCACGCCTGTAGTCTCCGATGGGTTGGGCAGAGGTGTGCATATAGTACAACATTTCGCCAGTTATGTTTAAGTCCCATGTTACAGTGCAACCTTTCAAAATCAATCTGCCAAGCCTTTTTCCAACTATATTGGGGTCGGTTTCCAGTCTAACCGGATGCAGCTGAATACCAGTATTTGACATGGAGCGACTGCCTATCTGACCTCCACAACCCAGTAACTGGGTAATACGATACCCCTTGGTAAGACTGGTTGTCAGACTTTCGGGCTTCTGACGACCAGTAACGACTGTCAAAGATCCACGAATGACAGCCGGGACCAACGGCTTAACGTGCTTTCCGAGACACGGAGGAGACTCGGTATGTAAAGATAGTCATCCATCCACGGGCTAACCCCGGCAAGCGTAGCTTAACCTGATGGATCGACCCGTGCGGCTGTTATTACTTAGCCACGAGATCCTAGCAGGGCAAGCTATATTTATACGTATAAGAGGTACCGTTTAATTTTGAAAAAAGAACAGAAGATTTGCTTACCCACTGTTTTGTGTGAGAGAGTTTCTTAGTCTCGAAGTGAATCGATCACCAGCAACATCCCACGCAGCGAAGAGGTTCGTAGCTTGTAAGATTTACTGGCCCCATTTTGCGGTTCTAGCCTCTAGGCGCTTTCCAAGGAGGTTGTTCCATCCCATATCTACCTCGACAACTTTCGCCCAAAACTACCTAGAAAGAAAAATTATTAAAATAAAATAGTTTATTGATTCAGGCGTGGCTTTGCGGAAATCCACTCGCAGTCAAACTCTGCATCTGGCGCTCGGTGTGGCAACACGTCGTGTTCGGGTTCGCAACAAGTCAATCGTCGAGAGGTGAAACACGTGTCGAACTGTCGATATCTTACAGCGTTTTTTTTAATCTTTAGGAATACCTAGTACTCTTTACGTGTATTGTATTTTTATTAATACAATAAATAAGCGAAGGAGTTTATATAGTAAGGATCGTAGCAGGTGGCGTTCTGTAACTTCTGCCTATCCCCATGTGAAGAAGGTGTGAGTATATGTAGGTAAAAAAATGTGTTAGGTGTTTAAATTACTCGTTCGGGGCCTAAACCGGCCACATTAGCAATTCCTCTAGGAGCAGTTCATGTCCTGAATCCCGGCTGTCATTAGCAATTCCTCTAATTTGACACAACAGCAATTCATTTATGGACCATTTTACGAATCTCCATAGAATACTGTCAAACAGATGAATTATTTCGTAATATGAATTACACGCAGATCATATTATGAATTGCCAGCTTGTGACATTTTACAATGATTCATAATATTTTCTGCTAAAGTGACCGTTTTAAGCCCCCTGGTGTTCAAATAACTGATTCACCGATTATTGATTAATGGACAGTCCGGCAGAGATTGACAGTCCTACTGGGATTGGCTTGGGATTTGACAGCTGATTAATTTGAACAAGCATTCAGAAATCGAACGTAGATAAATTAATTAATTTGTTTTTAATTGGGCGGTACTTAAGGCTCCGAAAGGACAGGCGCGACGCGACCTCGGTAGAAAAATTTCCATGAAGTTTTCATAGATATTGTCAAAAAAATTACAATGCGAGATCAGCATAAACTGGAAATGTATAGCTTGATGAGTAGCCGTGTGTACCACGGAGAGTAACTTTTCGATCGATATTACTCAAGAGTGATATTGATCTGAGATCCTATTTACTGAACTCTACTACAACAGTACCACACAACAACAGTACTCTTTATACAACACTAGCTGCGCCCCGCGATTTCACCCGCGTAAGTCTCGATCCCGTAGGAATATCGGAATAAAAAGTATTCTATGTGTTAATCCAGGTTATAAACTATTTGTTTGCCAAATTTCATCCAAATCCATTAAGTAGTTTTTACGTGAAAGAGTAACAAACATCCATCCATCCATCCATCCATCCATACTTACAAACTTTCGCGTTTATAATATTAGTTAGATTATACGATTTAAAAGGCCCTGCGCTGTGAGAGTGGCGTACCCCTATGGTAACTTCTTGACACTAGGTATACATTAAAAGACTATGCTTAATAAGAATTAATTGTGATTCATTATAATGTTAGTAAATCGTTAGGACTTTTCCTTAAACTCCTATCTATAATACATACACGATTTCAAGGGCTTTTATGAGGTTAGATGGGCGTGTCTTCCGTGATAAGGCTCCCGCTGCCAGGGGCGACGCGACTGTGGTGAAACAATTTCTATGAAAACTTCACGGAAATTGTTCTACCGGTGCACGGTGTCGCGTCGCGCCCGTCTGTGGGAGCCTCTATCTTCTTGTTAGTTACCATTTAACACATGATCCGACCAAGATACCTCTAGGTCATACTTACCATTTCACATGATCTGACCAAAATTTTGTCTGAACTTTAAAAGAGACTGTGATCTCCGAGTTTGTTTCGATCTTTCTTCTCAGAGTAGGCAGATAGGAAACACCGCACTCATCTAGTTTTAAAACATAATCTACTGATGACGTGTAAAAGTATTTGTTCAAACCTATACAGAAATAAAATCATTTATCATAAAGGGTCCCGCAGACAGGCACGACGCGAATACCGGGACCTTGGTGGATACCGGGACCTTGGCAACAGGCAACTGAAGGAACACGGATGGGTTTTAGTCAGTAAAAGTCTGACACGCCCTTCCGCTCCGCCCAGAGCGGGAGAAGTCATTGGATGATTTCCCACCCTCAAAAAAAAAAAGCACCACGCGGCGGTGCAACACGAACAATTAGGTATAGAACAATTTCCCTAAAGTTTTCATAGAAATTGTTCTGCTAGAGTCGCGTTCCGCTGTCGCGTCGCGCCTGTCTGCGGGTGCCTTTATGTTTTATAACAACCTAACCTTTTTGGAATCAAAAACATTACCTCTATTATACATTATTCTTCCTCCAGTTTTTGTTGTAGGTACCCTTTTTCATTGACAGGATAACGTCACTGCAACTAGGGATTTTTTTCAGCGATGCTTTCCCACACTTTCCCACTGTTAGCGCGCTGGGCCAGGTTCTCTCATTATCTTCCACACCTCACCCTGGAATTTGTTAATTGATTGGTTAGTTTTACATTTTATGTGGCTTTTTGTTCCAAATAAATTATATACAGTACAAATATTTCCCCGCGGGAAACTTTTGCACTTGATGCAGATGCTCTCAATTGACTTCCAAGTCGATTGAGAGCGTCCCGTCTACACCTATCCGACGACTGACGAAACACGAAGTTTGCCGAGAGACATTAAGAAAATAGGTGTAATGTTAATAACTATAAAATTACCTTTGACATGACATGTCATGTCATACTTATGACCAGTATTAATTACTATGGGAAATACCCTATGCCCAATTGCAATTCCGGTTATCAAACTTTCGAGTTTCGGATTTCCGGGCTACGGACTTTCCACAACTTATCTACTGTTGACATAATAACAATGAGGAATTGAATTGCTCTTCGTCCAGCGCTCGGTGTGGCAACACGGCGCGTTCTGGGTTGCAATTGGTCAATCGTCGTCGTGGGGATGCCTCTTTGAAACACGTGTCGATTTCTTACAGGTTTTTTTATAACTCTTAAAGAATAGTTAAGCGGAATAGGTTACTAAATATATCTACGTCTATTGTATTTTTACCCGACTACGGCAAAGAAAAAAGGAGGGTTATGATTTTGACCGGTTTGTATGTATGTATGTATGTATGTGTATCTGTTCCCTCCTATCATCCAAACCACTTATCACAATTTGACAAATGAGGTATCGTTAGAAGCGTCGTGATTGTCCGCTGGTTATAGGCTATGTGAAGTCACATTATATTAAAAATGGCGCCCTCTAGAGGACATAAAAAGAGGAACTTAAGAAAAAAATGGTTTAATCGTACCATGTTGGGTATCAAATGAAAGGGCTTAATGAGCACATTTCAAAAATATATATATTATAACCCCAAAAGAATAAAAAAAAAATCAAGTAATAAAAACTAAAACCCAACTACGACTTAAAAGGTACGAAACAAACACGACGAAACAAGACACCACAGACAGACAAATTAAAAATCCGGAGTCACACGTAATCTGTTCGATTTATGCCCTAACACGTGTGACTCCGGATTTTTAATTTGTCTGTCTGTGGTGTCTTGTTTATACCTTTTAAGTCGTAGTTGGGTTTTAGTTTTTATTACTTGATTTTTTATAATGATGGATCCGCAAAGTCACGCCTGAATCAATTAACTACGAGGAATTGAGGAAAAGAAAGTCCTCGTCCACATCTCCATAAACTTGTTATATGGGCAAAGACAATATAAATAAACTAGCTTATTTATGCTCGCGGCTTCGCCTGCGTGGATGTCGCATATCGTATCATGGTATACTTAAAAAATGCTGGGTTCCCTCTACAAACTTTCATCCCCACCCCTCATAGGATTATTTTTGAAACGAAAAGCCTATGTCCTTCCCCAGCGTGTCATCTATCTCCTTGCCAAATTTTGTCGAAATCCGTTCAGTGGTTTAGACATGAAAAGGTAACATACAGACAGACAGACTTGCTTTACAGAGTTACTTTCGAATTTATAATACGAGTATTAGTATGGATCGGATATTAGTATTGGTCGTTTGACAGTCGTTACGGGCCCGAAAGTCTCACAACTAGTCTTACCAAGGGGTAACGTAGGGGTAACACAACCCAGTGCTGGGTTGTGGAGGTCAGATAGATAGTTGCTCCATGTAAAATACTGGTATTCAGCTGCATCCGGTTAGACTGGAAGCCGACTCCAAAATAGTTGGGAAAAGGCTAGGCAGATGATAATCATCATATGATGATGATGATGAATGCATGTTATATTTCGTGTAGTTAGTGTTTCTATCACATAAACGCCGAAAAAATTCAGTCAAATTAACAGCAAGGTCTTTACTATTCTTGTAAAACATTACAATGGGGAAAATGACAAAAGATTATACGTACAAACATTGGTGATTTAACGTAATGAGGTGCTAAATTATGTAGGTAGGTACTATGATCTACATCGATTTAAATAAGACAACCACGACAATTTACCTAACGACAGCTCTTCAAACCAGACCATCACTCAAACGCTCCTAATATTTTGTAAAAAAACAAAACTAGAATCTAAGTTAAAAAAGAAATCAAGTAAATCGCCCAGGAATCTCGGCGAAATCGAAGTATTCCCGGTTCAGGACCTATGCATTGAGTACCAAAGATATTTCAAATGGCAATGCATAGGTGCTCAAAAAATAGGTGCCCAAACGGGAATACTTCGAGAAATCAGTGTTCAGATGTGAAAAAAGAAACTAACCGAATGCGTAACCTCCTTTTGTTGAAGTCGATTAAAAATAAAACGTCCTAATTAAGTAAGTCCTAAAAATAACACTTTTGCCCAAAATAAGCGGAACCACATGCTAAACTTGACCGCTGTTTCTCAACGCGCTCAGGGGATTCACCTACGCTGCGTCCGCGCAAGGAAATGGCTATATAAAACACAGTGTAGGGTGAATTAATACACTTATACAGCGCTCTAACGTTGTGTTGTTAACTTATGAATACGTGTGCCTTATTATAAAAATAAAACTAGTTTTACTATTAGGATAATTTGTGGTCAAAAGTGTTTATTGATAAGTCAACTCCGCAACAATTTAATTGGCAAAGGTGAGTTGATATATTTCTTTAATTTTAGAGATTTTATATAGGAATTGAGAGGAGAAATTGTATTGAACTCGGATCATTTTGAAAAGAGGGGCATATTTTTACACGACTGCCCAAAAAAGGAGTATAATGCGTTTTTTATTTTTGGTTTGGCTAATGTAAAATTCGCAACATTTTTTTATGGAGAGATGGTGTAATCTACTATGTACATTATTATTATTAATAACGTTTATATTCTTTTTTACAATGTTCTAATATGGAAGAAACAATAATAATGTACCCAGATTTTTGCAAAATCTTGATTTAAAAGAGTGTCTTGATTTTAAAGGATCCTGCATAGGCAGATCTACGCTTTGGAACGGGCAATTGCCTTCAACATTCTGACTAACTGACCGACTCCTTGACAATTCAAAAGTGCCTTTGAATGGTTTAATTGAAATAAATGCTTAGAGTACGATGTAACACTTTACTTTTAAATTTTACCAATGTTTTCAAAGTTGCATTTCAACATCGCGGCAAAGGAATATTCATGTAATCATAAAATTCTATCATGTTTTGATCCTACAACCTTATTTTTTGTTTATGCTAAACCCGAAAAGGGGTACTCATCATTTTGAACAACTTTTTCTATGGGACCAACTTTGAAATCGCGAAAAAAAAATCAGTTGTTCCATACATTTTGTCGATTTAAGTGAACACAAATGTAGGGAACAGCAGAAAAAATAAGGTTGTATATGTTTTTTTATGAGGTTATGAACTTGCGAATAAAGCGTTGTACATTAGGGATTTGTTAAGATTCAAGGTATGAGCTCCCTAAGTTAGTAGGAAAAAGTCAGTCGTGAATTTCACTTAGTAGGTACATTATCCTATTACAGGTGACTGTACCTACGTACCTCAATTACAGTTTACCTTGTTTCTTTAGTAAAAATAACCCGTTAAAACTATACATGAATGAATCAATAAATTAATTGTTACATAGAATGAATCATAAATACACTTATTAGTTGTCAATGTGCGGTATTCACATTACTGGTTAGCATATCGTCACCACACATATCACTGTTGTAATGTGTGATTACGACATAGATTCTTTACACGAGGCAACGATATAACAATACAATTTGTTCTAGTTATCCTGTTGAAAAAATGCGTTTATTGGAATTCTTGGGATACTATGATACTAATCCCGAAATGCCATGACAATTTTATTATGTGACTATTTTATTATGTGATGCCCGCGGCTTCGCCCGCGTGGTTGTCGATTATTATTGATAGATTGATAGATAAAATGTTTATTTGGTGCACACAAAAGACAACATACAAAAGCACGGTTAATGATAACTAATACACTCAAACCTTCCAAGAGAACCACTCTATCCATTGGTGAAAACAGCATGAAAATCGGTGCAGTAGTTTTTGAGTTTATCGCCAACAGGATGACAGACAGACGCGGCGGAGGACCTTGTTTTATAATATGTAAGGATATTTCTGTACATGGTTGCATCTAGATGAAGACACTAATTTATTCACGTTAAAGATTTGGTAGTTTCATAAATAAGGCTCGGGTCGTTGAGCTCCCTAATATAAGGTTGAGCTACTGGGTGCTAGCTAGGATGGAGCTCAACGACCCGACTCTACTAGATCTCAGGATTATGCCTAAACTAGTTACATTTATGGCCAGCAAAACTATGATCAATTCATTTACTTAAGACAGAAGCTATTATAACTATACCTAACTTAATGACATGGAACAAATCTGAAAACATTGTAGCAAGCATTTATACTCATTCATTAGCAAATAAATTAATCAGTTTTCCATTCATCAACGAACCATTCATATTGATTGAATGATTTTAATTGATAAAATGTTAGTGTCGTATTCTTACGGTAAAATCCCGCCCGTATGGCCGATTAGGTGTTACTAGGTAGATTTAAATTACTTATAGATTGAGCTATTCGCGTGAGTCAGTGTTGAATGGAAAAGGGTCACCTCATAGGACACCTTTTTTAAACTTCTTGATCAAAATTCACCATTTTATTTTTTTAAATCGCTTACAATTAGGTATGTACCTACGCCATTACCTATACAAGGTCAAATTAAATTAGCTAGCAAAACTCACCGGCACGTGTAGCATGTCAACAATCAAAATCTGTCATTTTGTCTATTCTTCCGTCGACAAACCCCAAATCGATAAACTAAACACTACAATATAAAAATAATTTGATATTTTTTATTGGGGTCAACGAACGCTGCTGTTGTCGCAACTTGTAGTATGACTTAAGAAAATCAGTTCAGATCTGATCCAGTGACATGCAGACAGTTAGATAGACATCTGAGTGATAGTCGGGGATCGTGAAGCAAATTTAACTAAAATAGTAGTAGTAATATTCAAATTACCTACTGTCATTCCTTGCATGAAATAGTTATATATAACACGCCAAATTGATGTAAGGTGTCAATTTGCTTTACAATTTATTTTCCTGACTGTACCTACCCTAGGCCATATAGGTACCCGTCTGCATTAAAGCCCAAAAGGGTGGTAATGGTTTTACATATTTAGGTTCAGAACAGGAAAAAATAATGGGTGTTATGTAGATGTTGTCCTCCTCTGAACGTCAAGATGGAGATATTGACCTCTAAGCCTGCTAATGACTCGTAAACTTCGGCTTGATGATAGATAATTACTTAGGTATAGATAATAAATTGATCCCGCGTCACTATGTCGTGCGTATGACACGTAGTCACGACGCATAATCGCATGCGTAACTACAACAAATTAATTTTAATTACTAGCTGCGCGCGCGACTTTGTTTGCGTAGAAGTTAAATTGGTTAACATTAAGTTTTGATGACAGTAATTTGGGTTCGAAGAATGCTTAAAAAAATGGGCATTATTTGAGAATTTTTATTTTGTACATCAATGGCCCGGTCTCTGGCCAAGCTAAGGCGAAACCACACGGAACCAATCAATCTTTGTGCCTAGCCTTTTCTCAACTATGTTGGTGTCAAACCGGATGCATCTATACATTGTAACAATATTATAACTAAATCATTTTGAAAGAGACTGCTAATACATTGCTTCTAAGTTGGAAAAAAAAAAACTTTAATTTCGGAAGTCGGTGGTTTTCAACTTTCGTTTTTTGCCACCGATTTCGAAAGAGACTGTTAATCCATTGATTCTAAGTTGGAGAAAAAGTCAGTGTCGTTGGTTTTCAACATTCGTTTTTTGCCACCGACTTCCGAAATTAAAGTAATTATTCCCTTTTTAGTGTTTGTTTTGGAAGTCGGTTGATTTTTTTTTGGTAAAGAGTTTATATTGTTCACTTTTTAGTTATGGTACCTAACTACCTGCTATGTAAATAACAGTGACGGAGTAACTTAAAACATCGTCCATTTAATCACGTACCGTTGGGAAAAATACGTACCTAATATTGAAGCTTACTCAAAAACTACGCTAGCAAAGTTAAAAAAAAACATACAGACGAGTTAAAAACCCCTCCTTTTTGAAGTCGGCAAAAAATCGGGTTTATTTAGAAATTGTTCTCAATTTTCTTACAAACAAATCTACATTCCCTTCGAATTAATTATATACATTAAGAAGTGTCATCAGCGACATGCTTTAGATAAGGAAGCGTTGGATTCGCTATATGATAAACAACCTACGATCAACATACTATGTATTAAAGTGTATATCAGTGATAACGATACCGTTTGTTTTGTTTCAGTGTGTTACGGCAGTCTGATGGGTGTAGTGTCCACTACCTACATAAGCTGATGATGATGTTCTATGTGCTAGTGTTGAGTTGCGCGTACGCAAGTGTTGTAGCCATGCCGAGTCTTTCTAATACAGGTGAGGATATTGTTTTTTTTTTTTGTCAGTTCCTAGTTTTTTTTTGTACTTGTACTAACTACTTAAAAACGTTAATTAAAATAAAATGAGCCATCTTCAATCCCGAGTTTTTTTTTTTTTTTGTCAAGTAGGTACTTTATTACTTACACATTTTTATAAAACGATGCTCCATAGCTATAGTTATAAATAAACAACTCTCTATTGATATTAAGAAAACAAACAAAACTACCTTCTTATTTGCTAAATAAAAACTGCTTCATATTACTAAAGTATTTCGCAATGTAAGTTAATACAACTGCAAAGAATTTCATTCTGTTGCTTATCTCGAAAAAGTTACCAAAACCTGCCAAAAAAAGCACCAAATTAACGATAACAAAAATTAATTCCAGCCAAATCCCTAGAGAATGAGGTCCACACCTACAACTTTCCGTTCGTCTCCCGAGAGGAATGGCAGGCCCGGACCCCAAAGAAGACGACCCCACTTGTCACTCCGGTGCCTTTCGTGGTCATCCACCATTCCTACATACCTGCAGCCTGCTATGATAAGGAAACGTGCTGTTCCGCCATGAAGCACATGCAAGACTTCCATATGGATGACCGCGGCTGGTGGGATGTTGGATACCAGTGAGTGAATTTGCATTTTCTATACATTTTATAAAATTAAAGTCGCTTCGTGTTTGTCTGTATGTCCGCGTTGCTCTTCTAAACCACGCAACAGATTTTGATGAGGTTTTCACCATTGTTTAGAGTATTTATTCCGGAAGGTTTATGTGTAATACAATAATATTAAAGATAAAGAAATCTTGATGTCTGATGTTTTGTCAAGTTCAAAAATCCGTGCGAAGCAGCGTGTAGCTAGTATATAATAAGTTTAGATACTTCTTTCGATGCCGCTTAGCCTTTTAAACAAAAAAACATGTAACAGAGGGCCAGCCTATTGCCACCAACCGGACACAGATCTAGACTCTGGGCTGCTACTGAGAAATTCCAGATGGAAAAATCTAATAAACAGGGTGTTAGGATAAACACCGTTATCCTTGAAACTAGTGGTTTGGTTTCATTTATAGAACGTAATATCAATGGAAGATTACAACTTAAAAAAAAAAGAAAATCGGCGGCGGGGGACGCGGGACCTATGACCTGACCGGCCGGCCGCGAGCACGGGTGTTGTGTGTGTAGGTAGGTAGGAGGGGCGGTGACTTCGGGCGCAAATCCATTAATTTGCGGACGGTGTCGGATAGACACTTCTTTAAATGAAAATAATGTTTTTTTTTGTTGTGACTCGGTCATTTATTTTTATATTTAAGTGAACTACCCATGGTTTGAGTGTCAACGGTGTTTACCCTTACACCCTGTATAACACTTAGCCAAAGCTTACGTTGAAAAGTAAACAATTATAGAAAAGCGTTCTTTTCCCTCAGTGGTCAAAATGTTGACCTTCCAACAACCGGTATTGACATGACCGTGCTAGCAACATTGTCTTTATCGTTAATCTTTCATCAGTTTCGGTGTGGGCAGCGACGGTGCAGCATACGAGGGTCGTGGCTGGGAGACACTGGGTGCACATTCCCTGCACTTCAACTCGGTCAGCATCGGCATCTGTCTCATTGGTGATTGGAGATGTAAGTATTTAAATATTTTCAATTACTGTAGTCTATTTAATCGTAAAAAAAGTTTGATCATTTTTGGACAAGAGAATTTGTTAAAAGGAGTTTCCGCTTGCCTAGTGGAAGGACCTGTACCTCTCGCGATAAGTCCATGATAGTCTTCAGAATGAATTTGACGTAGAGTGGACGAGAGTATTTTGGTAATTTGGCAAAGGCCATACCATTTTGACTTATTTTAACAATACTTGAATGCTTCATCCAAGTTAGAGGTAAAGAACCTAGTACTTATAAAGAAAATTTTACGCGAACCCCAACTAGATTAAGCACTACAATACAGCCGATATAACTTGGCAGTTCCAAACTTCGCGCAGAGGGCTGCGTAGTGACAATTTTTAGGAACCAAATGGTGACATGAGGCGAGTGTGAGTGAGAGAACATGCGCGAAAGTTCTTAGTGCCTATGTTCGGACCAGCCAAGTAATAGCCAAGCAAGGGTTGCGGGAAAGTCCGAAAGGGATACCGGGACCTTGGCAACAGACAACTGAAGGAACACGGGTGGGTTTTAGTCAGTAAAAGTCTGACACGCCCTTCTGCTCCGCCCAGAGCGGGAGAAGCCATTGGATGATTTCACACCATCAATAAAAAAGAAAAAACCAAGTAATATCAGCCGTATTGTTCTATACATTTCAGCCACTGTTGGACATAGGCCCACATCGACCGATCCTGTACGTGCTTTTCACCTACTGCTCGACATGGAATACTTAAATATTTCTTGTCTAAAATCTAATCAACAATCATTATTCCCAGATGAATTACCACCAGCGTCACAACGGAAGACAGCAATGGCTTTAATAGCAGCTGGTGTAGAGCTTGGCTACATAAAACCAGACTACAAACTAGTTGGTCATCGCCAAGTGAGGGCCACAGAGTGCCCTGGAGACGCTCTCTTCAATGAAATCAAGACCTGGGACCACTACTCTCCCTTCCCAAAATCTCACTTAGATTTGCTTGATGTGGAGGAGATACCAGATTTCGTGAAAGATATTATTAGAGGGAATGGTACTACGCTACCTGCCTAGTGGCAACTAGAGTTTGTGTAGTGTTGTGTACGAATTAGACCTATCTCATGGTGCAAACGTTATCACATGACAGGGACTAATAGTTTTTTTTGTTTAATGTGGTTAAGAAGACCTGGGATTTTGCGAGTAATTTCATCTAAATTAGTGAATGATATGCTAGTACAAACCATAGAAAGCCTGCGTGCACCACCAATAACTAAATAGTACTTACATTTAACGCTGAAAGTATTTGAAACATAATTTTATCTGTCATTTTCAAACGATTGTCGGAAACTCAGCGATGTTTTGAATTTTAGTGTTTTAGTTTAATTTTAAATACTTAGTCAAAACTGTTATTTCGTACCTACATATTAACGATAAACTCGATAGAAATGATCGTGCTCTTTGCACACTCTCAAGTTCCTTTAAAAATAGATTATTTACTGTTTTTTTTTTCAATATGGTAATTTGTATACTTTTATTTTTTATATAATTTATTGTGATTATTCTAAGACTCACCTGCGCTATTAAAGATTAAATATTGAATTAACTGGTTTTTAAGATTATTCGTTGCTTTTTATTGCAAGTTAAGATTAGTGTAAGTTTTAATAACTAATACTTAACAAACTAATGAATAAATAAACATGATCCATGTTATTTATTATAATAATAAATTCTTATTTTAGTTTATATTATAAACTATATAAATATTTTAAGGCTGTGATTCAAATAATAAGTTTTCCTTTTTTATTACACTTATTATATACATAGGCATTAATTTAGGTGTCGCCTAGTGTTAGTGAAAACGGGCAACGGAGTGATAAATCAATGATATGAGATTTTAATAAGTAAACAGAATCTTATCCTTCAGAAATCCAACCAATCACAAGTTTTTCAATAACTTATAACTGATTGTAAATAGGTGATAAATGTAAATAAAAAATGTCTTAAGATAATCTCTTGTTTAATTTTTAATCATTTACGTTGGCCTCTGAAGTTGCCCTTCAGAAATCCTCTAGAAACTTGAGTTGTGTACAGTCGAACAAGCTATTTGGTATACATGCAAAATATATTAATTTTCCTCTACACTGCCAAAATTCGTTTACACTGTGTGTGTAATTTAACTTTTTGAGCTTATGGCTTAGGATGGTGAGTTTATGGCTTAGGAGGGTGACGTAAAAGGATTGTTGACTACTGAAAACACTCACGAAATTGGTTAAAGTAGTTGCAAGTTATCTGCCTGTATACCAAATAGCTTGTTCGACTGTACAGAGTGGTGACTATTTATGTGGCTTGTACTGTGACCCAGTAACTACTTACAATCTTTTGACGTAAGTCGTTTAAATCCACGTCTGATACTGGTCTACTATGAAACGGATGAATGGTTTTATTGATACTACAATACCATAATATTCTTGATTGATTACATACTCACATAGGTACATTCCAATTAATAACCAAGAACTCCTGTTGTTGGTTAATTATTGGAATTTACCTACATGTAATTACGTAAAGATCCTACTTTACGTTACACGTCAAATTCATTGCGGCAAAATATAATCGCTATAGTCTACCTAATACGGAAGGGCACATTTTAAGGGAACAAAATAGTTACTAAGTAGGTACCCAAGAAATAGCCAAAGACAGAGAGGTACACACGGCTACACATTAAGCTATACGCTGGGGTCTCCCTTGTTTCATCAAAAATAAATTGCCAAATTATCACTTCCCAAACAATTTTCCGCATAATTTCATTTGCCAAAATATTACTTAGCAAAAAATCTCTTCACAAATAATTGTAACGCAAACCTAATGTTTGGCAAGTGAACGTTTAAACAATAACTTGTTTAACAAATAGTACTTTTACCAATTTTTATGTAGTCAAATATTTCAGTTGGCGCAAAATAAAATTTGCCAAATGTTTAGTGTCGTCAGTTTCGGGTAGCCTGTTTTTTTTTCTATATAATCTAGTCGTTTCTGGCACTCGCCGGCCGCTGCCGCGGCACCGCTCGCTTCGCTCGCTTGGCTCGCGCTTAGTAGGTCACAGTTTTAACCTAACCTAACCTAACAAATCATTTGACCAAACGTTTATTATCTAAAGATTGTTTGCTGTAATAAATCATTTGATTAAAGACCAAATGCCTAAATGATATTATTATCCTTGATAATATTCTGCCAAGTAAAAATTTGACCAAATGAAAATGTGCGTACTAAAATCATTCCAAACATTGCATTGGTATAAAAAAAGGTTGCTAAAATTTGTTTGGGTAGTGAAATGCAGACAAGCAAACGGACAAAATAAACACCAAATGCGAGATTTATTAAACAAATATAAAGTGTAGTATTTACACTACACTTCATATTAGTTCAATAAATGCTAATAAAAAATTAATAAGTAATCGTTATGGCTTTCTTCTTTGAGATGTCTACAAAACTCATTTCATCTATAGGTACTTCTATACCTTATTATAAAAAGTCGCTTTTCGTGTTTGTCTGTATGTTCGCGTTGTTCTTCTAAGCCACGCAACAGATTTAGATGAGGTTTTCACCATCGTTTAGAGAATTTATTCCGGAAGGTTTATGTGTATAATACGTTAGTATTAAAGTTACATATAACTAAGAAATCAGCATTGCCATTCATCGTAGAGTTAATTTTAATGTAACACATTATGTACTTGAAGATATGTAAAAAATGTACTACAAATGTTTTTTGAAATAAATTATTATTTATTTTATTTTATTTTTTTATCGTGGCAATGCTGCCAGCCTTTTGGGCACCTTTCCCATTGACAGCGATGCGGACGAATTCTTTGATGCACAATGAGCCCCTCCCCTTTTTATTTTTTTATTTTTAATTTTGTTATATAAATGTAATTGTACATACATAACATGTTTTTAAAAGTTATTTAGATACAGGTAGATTAGGATAATTTTATTACATTTAAATATAATTCATTAATGTATCTTGATGTAAATAAATAAGTAACTAAGAAATCCCGATTCTTGTCAAGTCGTAAACGTGCGAAGCAGGGGCGGGTCGCTAGTTACAAATAGTCCATCTATTCGGGAACTTGGTAATTAATTACACCTGTACTATAAAGTACCTAACTAAGGGCTGATTTTACCAAAGTCAGTTAGCTTTTATCCGTGGAACAAAAATGGCGTCTGACAGTTTTTGTATAGAAAAACTGCTAAAAAATCGTAAATTTATTCGCAGGATAAGACTTATACTCGGTATAAAAGTTTGGTGAAATTCGCCCTAATTCTTACACCAAAGTAATGAATATAATTTTTCATATCGAGTCCTATTGTGGTTACCGGATTACGCTAATAGATAAACTACCTACGGTCCTTGGAATGAGTGGAAAAATTTACTAAGTACAGATAACCCATTGTTTATTAAAAAAAATATTTCATAATATTAAAACATAGAACTAGGCGTAGAGAAAACGTTGATAACTTCATAATTGGCCAATAATAATCCATGAAACGAAGTAAATTCACAGAGCATGTTCCTAGTTATAATGTTGTTAATAAAAGTAACAAGGTAAAGTCAGCCTCAAAAAAAATTATACGTCGACAAGAATTCATTCAATTGTCTACAATCTTCACATCTCAGACCAAATAAAAAACTAAGACAGAACGCTGCGAACAATACAATGAAGCATGTCAAAACTACAACTCCGCTCTGTGCATACACGCTGACACGCACACATTTACAACTATTTACAATCAAACTACACCTCACTAATTGCACACATGTTTACGAAACCGGCCTCATGTCACTGTTGCCTTTTTTTTTTTTTTTTTTGAGGGTGGGAAATCATCCAATGACCTTCTCCCGCTCTGGGTGGAGCGGAAGGGCGTGTCAGACTTTTACTGACTAAAACCCACCCGTGTTCCTTCAGTTGCCTGTTGCCAAGGTCCCGGTATCCCTTTCGGACTAACCCGCTGTCTTGGTTTTTTATTTGGTCTGAGCTTCACATTCATACACATACATAAAACTCACTCCTTCTTCCTATGAGGGTAAACACTACAGAATACTACCTGCTAGCCTGCTACGATCCTTACATACTCCTTTTGCTTTGTTTACGTTCATAAATCAGAGGGCCTAGACAAATGACAATCGCTTCGAAAGCGTTTCGCATTTCTACAACAACTTTGACATGAAGTTTTTCGATAGTTTATGTCAGTAATATACATTTTTGCCTTTTCCATCATCGTTATCGCTGATAGAATGTCACTTTGTCTAGGGCCTCTGGTCATACACGCACGACGTTTGTCGATCTTTGTTGGTTCTATATTATTGTACCTTTGTAAATACAAATGTGTATCCACAAAACATACAACATCAGGTACATTGATAAGTTTTAAATATAATAAAGTAACCAACAAAAATTGTAGATAATCAAATGAATTCTTGTCGAATCTTAATGATGCTGACTGTACCTAAATCACACATTTGTTTTAGTTCAATATCTGCTCTCGAGAAGTTCGTTCACGTGTTATGTCAGAACACATTATTAGTTTGAAATGTTACGATACTTAACATTAATTTTAATCGTCCTAATGTCATGTCATATGAAACTAGTAAAGCCATACAGCTTAAATCCTGACGCACACATAAATTATGACTTTCCATTCGTCACACGCGAAGAATGGCATGCCAGAACACCCAAGGATGTGACTCCTCTAGAGACGCCAGTGCCGTTTGTGGTCATTCACCACACTTCGACAGTACCCAGGTGCTATGACCGGGAGGCGTGTTGTGACTCCATGAGACAGATCCAGGATTATCACATGGATGAAAAGGGCTGGTGGGATATTGGGTACAAGTAAGTAAGAACAATTTCTTTCTAAGTGGATTGGCAGTAAGGCCTCGTACACACTGGCGGTTTTTTATCGTGCACTTGATTTACCGCCCACTGTTTATATGGAGTTGAAATCCAACAGTGTTTTTTTGGATGCGCTGGGATGCAGTCTGTTGGATTCTCAATATTCAGCTCAACACCGAGAGTTTAAAATGTAGTGCGAGATAAAAAGTCGTGTTAAAAAAATCCATCCTTCCCGTCCTAACCTGGGCTATATCTTCAAACCACAACACAATAACGAACAAACCGCAACACAACATTGTTTTAAGAATGGCCGCTATATAGTTCCAAAATGTATTGATTTATTTAGGTACTTTTTTATATTTGGTCTTATGCACATCACGTTTTACAATGGATTACCGTCGGTTTTTGTACATGAAGCCATGATTTACTGATTACTGCTACCTACTACTTAATTAGCATGCACTCTGGCGTATCTTGGACTGTCAGCACAGCTATGCATGACTGGTTAATCATTCCACTTGATTGGCAAAGACTTTCGTGGGCCACAGCTATTTTAGTCGTGATCCACGAAAGGCTGACCCAAAACTGAACTACATACATAATCAGCCTATAATGTTCCCACTACTGGGACACAGGCCTCCTCTCTTCGAGAGGTAGTGGGCCGTAATCCACCACGTGGGCCCAGTGCGGGTTGGTAGATGTCACATGTCTTCGAATTTTTGGTTCTAGGACATGCCGGTTTCCCTTCACCGCTGTCTAAATATAGGACAATTAGTTGCTCATATCTTAAATATGTTGCAGTTTTGGAGTTGGCAGCGACGGAGCAGTGTACGAGGCCCGCGGATGGGATGTCCTCGGAGCACAGTCACTACATTTTAATGATGTCAGCATCGGAATCACTTGCATTGGAAACTGGACTTGTACGTGTGCCAATTATATCTTGATCTTTTTGCAAATCAGGAGGACTTTAGGTACTTGCGATAAGTAGGTACAGTAAGTAAGCCAAGCCGCGCGAAGGTCAAAAAGTATGGTATAACCTAACCTAACCTAACATAACCTCACTTCGCATAGTACGCATATCTATCGGAACAGGAGAGTCAGGGGTCAGTACCTAGATTTCTGCCAGGGTTACGGAAAAGTCCGAAAAGGATACCGGGACCCTTGGCAACAGGCAACTGAAGGGGGGGTTTTAGTCAGTAAAAGTCTGACGCGCCCTCCCGCTCGGCCCAGAGCGGGAGAAGACATATGATGATTTTTAACCTCAAAAAAAGAAAAGGCTTACCTAGATTTACAGTGACCTATATGGGGTAGATAGGTCAGCTGTAAATCTAGGTACCTATACAATATAACAAGAATTATAAAAGGGTAGGTACTCACGAAATTATTGTCCTTGTCCATCTGTGGATCCAGCACCACGCCCACCACATGATGACTGCTTAAGATCCAACTTGTCACTGAACACTTCGCTATCCTATAAATTGTGCATGAGTTATCGCAATCCGAAACTTCTAACGACAAAGAGTTAACCTAAATTAAGAGCGGGCGCAGTTACCAATTCGATAACCGGAAACATTAGTAAATATCGTCAGAATCGCATACACTACTGAGCCTCGTGCAAACTAGCGCGATATCGCGGACGCGTCAGGCAGCGCGACACTTGTCGCGCCCGCGATATCGCGCCTGTTTGTGGGAGCCTTTACACCAGTGGATTTTAGCAACGCAACGTATTATCTATGCGGGGACCGGCTGTAGAAATGATCCAATCGCGTACTTTAATTAAAACATACCTAATATTATTTTGCCGTCACTTTTCATCTCTATAGTAAAATTAAGTTCATTTTTCTTTAAACAGAAAACAACTTGGTTTTATAAATCGTGTTCATTCAATTCCATATATACCTATTTACTATTTAAACCCTTGTTTCCAATCGATGTAATGTCCACTCGAAATAAACTTTATTTCAGAATAATTGTAATATTTAAAAAGTCTTTAATAATTAATTCATCTTTGAATTTGTAGCGCAAACTTCACTTTACGTGGGTAGGTGTTATTTTTTGAAAAACACATAGGTATCTTTACTAATATTATAAATGCGAATATAGGTAACTCTGTCTGCCCGTTTGTCGCACTTTCACGCCAAAACTACTGAACCGATTTATATGAAATTTGGTACACAGATAGTCTAGAGCTTGAGAAAGGACATAGGATACTTTTTATCGACATACCACGCGGGCGGAACCTAGTTTATTTCTATGTTTGGAAACTAGATTGCGAACGCAGCATAGTATTAATCTTGTATTATTTCCAGTTGAAGTGCCTCCAGAACGTCAACTGAACACTGTGAAGGCTCTTCTGCAAGCTGGCGTGGACCTCGGCTATGTGGTTCCTGACTACACACTGTTCGGTCATCGAGATGTAAGGGACACCCAATGTCCTGGAGATGCGTTGTATGGAGAGATTCAAACTTGGCCCCATTATTAACTTGAACAAAATTCGGGTTTAACATAGCGTTTACAAAGATTTAAAACATGTTTTCTACATGTGGTGTCTACTGTTTTCGTTTATCACCTAAAACAAGTTGTAAAGACTAATTTTGTAAAAAACTGTCTAAGAAACTCTTTCGAAAATATGAGCAAAATAGTAAACAAACGAAACAATGTCCGTACATGTTTAATACATGTTTTAAACACGACATTTTTTTTGGAGAAGTCTTTTATGAGACTTGTAGAAAACAAGTACCTACAACAACTTGTATGGGTATAAACGCGGGGTTAAAAGCACCCCAAGACATGAGCAAATGATTGTATAATTAATTAAGCTATTGATATATAATTGCGGTTTACTAGAAGAGAGGAGGCCGCCACATAACGGCCGCAGATCTCTGCGGCCAACCAACCCTCTCTGCGGCGAACCATCTGGTTGTCGTGAAAATTATGGCACCGGGGTTTGACTTTACGGTACCAAAAAACACACTCTAGGAAAACACACTAACTTACTTTCATACGTAACGTCTCAGTGACGTCATTCGTCGGTAAATTGCAGACGCTATGTGGCGGCCACCACTGTTATAAGAAACCGTAGCTTTACTGAATATCGATGAGAAATGTGCGCGTAGGTAAATATAGTTAAATGAAAATTAAAATCTTAGCAAAAATTATTCACTGTTTTCAGTACCTAACTAATAGGTATAGACCAGAAGCTTAAAACAGCCACTTTGGCAAAATCATAATAGGAAAATATTATGAATCATCGTAAAATGTCACAAACTGACAATTCATAATTGATCTGCGTGCGATTCATATTACGAAATATTTCATCTGTTTGACAGTTTTCTATGGAGATTCGTAAAATGGTCCACACATTATGAATTACTTTTGTGTCGAATTAGAGGAGTTGCTAATGACAGCAGGAAATTCAGGAAATGAAATGCTTTTCGAGGAATTGCTAACGTGGCCGGTAAAAAAACATTACTGTAGGTCATGTCCGATAAGAAATATCAATGAGCACAAAAACCAGGAATAGGCCAACATTTAAACTGTTGTCCATGATAACACGCATAGATAAAAATGTCTACGTAAACATACCAACAACATTATTTGGAACCTGAGTATCAATAAACAACTGGAACCTAAAAAAAAATTAGGACGTGTTTGTTATCGTGAAGTGATCTGCAAACATAGATAGATTAGACTGCGACAAATTGTGGCAGGTCATGATTATGATACGACATCAAGTGGCAAAAAAGAAGCCCTTCAAATATGGCATAACCCCGCATAGCCGACTTCAAAGAGTCCTATCGAAAAACGCCAGCCCGCCCGCCATTTTCCGACTATGTTGGAGTCGGCATCTAGTCTAAACGGCACCCTAATAGGGAGGGAATATGCATGTATATTTTTAATATTTTTATTCGATACTTTACATCGTCAAATAATATTTTTTTTAAATTCGACGGCAAAACAGCAATTTAAAGTACTTAATTTTTTTTATTAAATATCCAACCGATCCGGGCTATTTAAACGCCCTCCATTTGACGCGCTTGGTGTGGTGACGTCACAGACCGTGAAAACAAACAAGCAACTGTCAATCAACAAGTGTCAAGTCAATGTCAAACGCTCCTACAAAAAGAAGTGTTTGACGTTGACTTGACACTTGTTGATTGACTTGACATTGACATTTTGATTGCTATCCCGGATTGTTACGTCACATCTGCTCTTAGCTTTTCAAATATTTTTGTATTACCCACAGTTTATTTGGACTTTAAAAAAAAATAATTTCTCGCTCAAAAATAAATTTTATTCAAAAATATTGATGAAGGCATAATTCTGAAGTAATATAGTTTATAAAAAAAATATTTGACCCATATTTGAATCACATGCATATTTATTGCGTAATGCACGATCTATCAAAATTGAAATCGGTTTGACATAAATGTCTAACCCATTGCTTCATAAGTTCGAAAATAAATCTGTTCTACGACGTAACTTACGAACTTATGAAGCAATGGTTTACACATTAATTTGTTTCGAACCGATTCCAGTTCTGAATGACCGTGCATTACGCAATTTTAGGGTGCGGATGCAGCTTAGGTAATACCAGTATTTTACATGGAACTACTGCCTAGATAGGTGATAGGTTGTGGAGGCCGGGAGGGGTCTCGGTATGTAATGAAATAGTCAGTCACCCATCCAGGAACCAACTTCAGCAAGCGTAGTTTAAACTTCGCTCGACCTGGGCGGTTGTTATTATAGAGCCACGAGCCCCTCTATAAAAAGTAATACATAATAAATATATCATATAACTATAATAAAAAATAAAATAAAAAGTAACAGTTTTAAACTGAGGTTTGGGTAGACCTACTTCCGAAACTTTTTGTTGGTAACAGTACCTATAATGGACGCCAGTTTTAGGCTGGCACTAGCTTAATCAGCCTATAACGTTCCCACTGCTGGCACACAGGCCTCCTCTATGTGAGAGAGAGTGGGCTGTAATCCCCCACGCGGGCCCAGTGCGGGTTGGTAGATGTCACAATTCTTCGAATTTTTGGTTTTAGGACACGCCGGTTTCCTCACGATGTTTTCCTTCACCGTTTTGAGATCAGTGGTGATAAAGTATTTTACAAAAAGTAAAGCGCCTGTCAGGGTTCGACCCATTGAGGCAGAAAGGGGAAAAGCACTTGTGCCCAAGTGATCAATGAATGTTGAGCGATGGAAAGCCTTTAAAATAAAAGGTTGATTTTCCTGAAGTATTTTTGTATTTCTAAACTTTCTAACAAAATTATCAAGTTAGACTTGACGTGAAAATGTTTCTGCTTTTTTTTTAAATGATGCAAACATTTTGGTCGTCAGCTTTGTATCTATATGTAGAGTTGAGTTGCGTAAATACAAGAAGCTTTATCACTTTATCAGTAAATATTACGGTTTAAAAAACGAGCATTACATAAAAAACACACCTTTTATAAACATCGTGAAATCTATTTAATGTAATCCTTAAAAAAATATGTTGCTTGTGCGCCTGGAGTGTTGGTATTAGATACGGACTTTTATCGCGTAATTTCTTGTTAAATAAAAAAAAGTAGACAACAATGGATCCATTGGGTAACGCCTAGTCGGTCGAATGTCGCTGACTGATAAACACTAAAATGATACCTATAATTTTTTTTTTCGTTCGGTAGCCATTTCGTTCACGCACACAGAGAAAAATATTAATTCATTGAAGAGCAAGGTTTAAGAAAGATAGGAATGAAACTGTATCAAATATGCGGCTTATTTTGCTTAGTCGACGAGAACAATTTTTTTTTAAATCACTTTTCTCACTCATAAGATGAAGTAAATTTTTTGCTCCTTTGGTGTAATTGCAGAATGGGCGTTCCAGCGGGAGAATAAATAAATAACTTAATCAATCTGTGAAAATTTCAACTTGTTACCTATTACCATGGGGTCCCAACTGGAACAAATTATAATTAGTCTTGAAAAAAAATCATAGATGGCAGCATAATGTAACAATTATGAAATTAACAATTACTAAAAAGCGTTACGGCATACGGCAAATTTTGGCTATAGTAATATTAGTAAAAATCAAAACATCTTTGTTTAATGCTGATTCATGTATTTACACTCATAAATCTCGTATTTTCAACAAAAAACTTAAATTAAGCCTTTTACTTCAATTCGAATCCTTAGAATGATAAAGTAGCTATCTGTTAATCATTTGGTTGAGAGCTCTTTGCAATAGATGGCGTTTTACTAAAGTGATGACAGGTCACTTTAAACTTGAAACGTTTAGTCGTTTCATTAAGGAAAATCAAACAACATTTTTTTAAATCTAGTACTTTACGTAGAAATATAAGAAACATATAGGAAAAAAAAAATGTAAAAAAAGGAACAAAAAATCTGAGTCTTGCCTTGTACCTAGGCAATACTCCTAGATGGCGTTTTAAAACTACGGTCTCTGGCAATTAGTGAGTCGATGATGCTGCCATCTGTTAAAAAAATGGGGAAGAAAAATAGCCAGCTCAATAGCCAGACTTAGGGTGGTGTCATTTCTTTGTATGGGATTGGGTATCTGTACGTAGTATTATAATATCTGTGTGTGCTATTACGGTTCAGTAGATACAGCCCGCTGGCAGACGGACGGACGCACAGCGACGGCTTAGGGTTTCGTTTGGTTAGTACCACGGTTAGTCTTTAACCCTTTGGTTAAAGAACCCTAAAAATGATGTATCTAATACCTCGGCCAACGTATAATGTGACTCATGTCAAGTGGATTGATAACGTTATTTTCATTTATCTCGCTCCGGGGAAAGACAATAGAAAGATGCCGATTCATTGATACGAATCATCGGCATTTTTTGATAAAATCATTCATTTGCCTACAGTTTTATCCGATAAGTTTAGTGACCCATTAGATAGGCAAGTGGATAAACAAATATTGTGTAGCTATATAACACTTACAAATATTACAAGATAAACAAATTTTTTTTGAGGGTGAGAAATCATCAATTGACTTTTCCCGCTCTGGGCGGAGCGGGAGGGCGTGTCAGACTTTCACTTACTAAAACCCACCCGTGGTCCTTCAGTTGCCTGTTGCCAAGGGCCACGGTCGGTATCCCTTTCGGATTTTCCCGCAACACCATGCTGATATCCTGCCTGACTGAATATACAGGATGAAATTTAATTCATGGGCATCCTCTTAAGGGGTCATAGTACTCATCATTATGAACAACTTTCAGAATGGGACCAACCCTGAAATCGGGAAAAAAACCAGCTGTTCCTTTTGACGAGGTATGCGAATATAAATGTAGGGAACAGCTCATTTTTTACGCGATTACCTGTATACTTTTACGTTAGGCCATACAGTACTACGTCAAATAAAGAAAGTAAATATTTAAAACAAATATAGACTTTTTGCTTCCCTTGAATACATTACACAATCAGTTTTTGTTCCCACTGCTGGGACACAGGTCTCATGTAGGAGGCAGAATGCTCCTCAAAAGTCTGTAAGATCAAATTGTAGTAGTACTAAAGGAATTTTTCGTAAAGTCGGAAATGGCTCGGATCCATAGGGACCAACGTCGGGTCTTAGAACGTTCAAGGGGTTAGTAACACTTCTGTCTTCACCATACATTAACAAAGCCCTTCTTCCTGGTACCTACAGCGCCTATTCAGGCTTCATTAGCTTTTAATAAAATTATCAATCCAAATTATCAATGGACGGTCCATTGATAATTTGGATTGATACTTTTATTAAATTATTCACTGATACTAAATTATCAGCAGCTGGTGCAGTATTTTTATCAATGCAGGTATTAATTTTATTAATGATGACGGGGCACGTGTGAACTTCGTTAATGAACGGATGGTATTACAAATATTATGTACTTTTTATTTAACGATATTCTCCGAACTGTCATAATATTATGCGATGATGACGTTGACGCGCTCGCTGTGTGAATACCCTAATCAGTCATCTGAGCCAATCTATTTAACCCACACTGGACAATTATGGAAAATATCTTGTATAATAGACTGGTGACATTGAGAGTCATCAATACCTAATATCCCCTAATATCAGCAATACCTCAAGGTATTGCTGATATTATGAGGTATTTTTATTAATTCGCTCATTATCTCGCTCGCACACGCACGGATCACGGACTGAGTGCGAGCGAGACTGAGCGGCGGGAAAGGGCTTCAAGGCGCCGATGGTTTAGGTAATTTTTTTTTACGGTGAAAATAGTAAGTTAGTTTCATGATATAATTTGAAATCTTTTTTTAATACTAGCGGTTTATTGTTCGCTGAGCTGGTCAAACGGATAATCCACGTCAGGGCTTGAATTACCTGTATTTCTCGGAACCGGTACCGGTAGCCTTGGTGTGATACCGGTACCAGACATTGTACCTGTAGGTACTATTGGTTTTTCTATGCAATATCGGCACTGTACCCGTACCAAACAAATATTTCCCAGCCTCGGTCGCAGCCAAAGATTTTGGTGGGGGTCACCATTGGTGCCGAGGAATATTTTTAGGGAAATGGTTACCTAATTGATAAAATACACGACGGCTATATCGGGGTCACTTTGGCTCGAGTACCTACAGCTTTTAGTTAGTAAAGCACGTAAATCATTCAGTCTCTCGACAGTTTGAACGATTTTGGGGGAGGGTCATTACCCCCTCGGACCGCGCCTGATATTTCAGTAAGGTAGAGTGAGAAAAAAGATATTGTTAGCGCCATCTGTGCCTCGCTGTGGGCAGCGCTGGTTGACATTTTAATTCTCCATCGGCGCTGTCAGTGTCATCAGTGGTCGGTAACTTCCTCTTCCGCCCACCTCACTTCCCTTCTACGGGTGGTCTCTGGACGGTCGCGCAGCGTCGTTCTTATACGTTTAATTTTACCTTTCTCTGTAGGTACTTAACCAAAATAAATAGCTTTCATAATTTAAATAATTATAATCTTCATTGAAGAGCACCCGCTGCGTCCCGCACACACACAAGAAATACACATAACAGATATAGTAATTAAAAAGGATACCTACTTAATATACAAATATGGGATTTGTGGTACGCCCCGGGTAAGTACCTGAATTTGGTTCCGGTACTTGTTAAGTAGAGTACCTACCGGTGCCCGTCTGGAACCGGTACCCAGGTAGCGTAATGGCAGGAACCGCTAAGTACCGATATAGAACCTGTACATTTGGTACCGGTTCCAAGCCCTGGCCGACGTTGGTACACGCTAGTAAACTAGCAAGGAACAGCTATATTCTACACATAGGTGTATAAACTATAAATAACGAGTGTCATTGGCACTAGCACTGACTGATGATCGTGATATTACACGCTGTAATGACTGTAACAGCCTCGCACTTGTGTTTAACGGCCATCGTGGTCATTGTCACTGGTCGTTAATCGTTGTGCAATCTATGATTGGCATGACATAGACACTCATGTCAATATAGGATGCTGTAAACTGTAAAGTAAAATTGCTGTTGATGTTGATGTTGAAAAAGACTGTAGATACCTACCGCAGTTTTAAAATTTCCAATAACGCCTATTTGGTAACCTGTCATTTTGGTACGCGGTACTGTACCTACAAATATGGGAAATATCTTGATTATTAAACTTATGACAAATTAGACACCATTCATTTTTTTATTAACTACTGGATTCAGAATCAGAGTTTCTAACTTGTTACGTGTAAACAAGCATGTTTATAATTTTTCTCAAACATGCTTGGAAATTCGAGCATTATTTTGACAACCTTCTTCGAGATAAATCGAAATTGCCGTACTGTTCAAAAACAAATGACGATGCGGCCGGCAAAGTAAGTATGAAAATCCATATCTGTCGTGTTTAGCGGCCGTAAATTACTATGAAAACTCATATCCGTTGTGTTATTTAAAAATGAATGAACTTTTTACTTCAACGCATCAAAGATTTTATTTGAATTTCGATTTTAAAATAAAGAAGAAACAAATGAACATATAGGCGCGTGAAAAATTATCGTTGTTCGTCATTGATTCTGGAAATTATAATTAATTTTCTTAGTTTGAATTTCCGCGCATTGTTTGAGAAAAGTACTATACAAGCCTTGGCCGCAACCAGCTATTGATGGACTCACGTTTGTGTGCCTCGGCTTCGCCTCGGTCCACAATTTCACGGTCGTCATTCTGTAGCCCAGTTGCAGGCCGCGACAGTAATGTACTATAATCAGTTGAATGCCGTAATTACAGAAACAATTAAAAAGCCATCGTGTCTCCCGTGAATCCACTTTCGAAGGATTACCTAATAGGAAAACCTAAACATTCTAGGTAAACAAAAATGTACTGACATGGTATGACTTCTGAGTATGACACCACAGACTATTCAACATAATTATTGGTAATTCTTTATAAAATTCATTCATTTTAATTCCGCTAACACGAGGTATAAATACATAATAATTATTATATTGTTTACATTATCTGTCAATTTTCCTCAATTTACGATCGTTTGTTAGTTATTTCACAAAGGGACTTCACCGCAAGAAAACCAAAAAAACAACAATATAAAATGGAAACACATTTTAATGACAAAGATGACTTTCACAAAAATAATTGTTTACTATAAATCGTTCTTAACTACGTTTTACTGATTAGGTATTCATTTTATTTATTGATAGAATACTATAATTTATTACACATTTAGATTTTTAACTGTGGATTTTTTTTACAGTGGCAACCTAAACAATATATTTTTTTTATTAAAAGTCGGATGAGTTCGTTTTTCAAAAAATCAAGTTGTAAAGAAACCGTAACTTATGCGGTAACTGATAATAATATATTATTTTTTATTATTATTCAGTTTTCATGGCGGATAACATTCAGCAGATGGTGAAACGTGTTTTTTTTTTGTTAAAATCATTATTCTAAGGTTCCTTACAAGTTTTACAATGGAGATGAAAACGATTAGGGACATTTAAAGTTATAACTCCTTACGGATTTCCACTAAATGCTACAACGACTGTACATTTAATAATTTTGGTAAATAAAACTTGTCAGTTACAAAGTATTAAAAAGTAATTACATAGATTCGTACAAACATTTAATTACTTAAATATTAGAACTTCAGGAGCATTTTTGTTTAACAATTTCCTTATTTTTTTGTTTTTTAAAAACTGATGCAACATTTAGCTATAAGTATACCAAAATATCGAGTAATTATTTAATCAACAGTAAATAATAAGACGTTTTTGTGCTAGGGTGTAATTAAAAATCCTCCTAAAAGTTCCCCAGTTTAAAGGTGTAGACATAATTTAATATTCTACTACATTTGACACTAAACGTGTTCATAACACAGATCTGAATGTAAAGCTTGGCTTAGTTTGGATTTAGGCCTGTCTTATAGTACCTTTAGGTTTGTACGTTCACACCACGGCATACTTTTGACAGTTACACAAAAAAATTATATGTCTCAATGCTGCATGTTACATTGTCGTTTATACATTAAAATTATCGGAAAAAACGTTGTAACACTAGTATCAAAAGGTAACTATTATAATTTTGTGTTTAGAAATTATTATTTTTTCGTAATAAATGATTAATTTTTGTCCCTGGTGTGAACAATAAAGGGATATATTAAGCGTATGATAATCACAATAATTTGATTTGATAGACATCGATATTAATAACAGCACAAAATATCTAAGAAGCCTTAACGGTAAAATTACAGTAGGTACACATAGAAATTTATTTATAAAGACAATATCAGAATATAGTAGCTACACCCAATAGAAACATTAAATAAATACATTTGTTCTCGCTTACACTATGGTTTATAATTCAAAAAATATTCTTAGAATTCTTAACAAATTATTTAATGGATCACTCAACGGTAATAGAAAACGTGCTTTTTTATAATGTTTGCGTGGAGTAATCTATTAAATATGACTTAATAATAAACCAACTTTGGAAGCGCTAACTATAATTTTACGATTAAACCTTACATTTGGATTAGAGTAAATTAATAAGGATTATTAATTTGTGAGCTTGTAGTATTAATATGGACGAAATACAAGAAGCGCAGACACAATAAACATTAGCATACAATAACAAATAATTATAATCTATATTGTAGTCTTTGACTATCTAAAGTTTTCTTTTAGTTTATTTTAATATATTTTTTCGGGACATTCGATCAACGAATTGTTCGGTCAGATTTTTCGTCCTTTTTTATTTCCTCTAAATTCGTTTTTTTGTGTTCTTCTCGTATATTTTAACGCCAATTTAATTGTCGAATTTGCATTTGACTATCTAAAGTTCCCTTTTAGTTTTTTTCGGGTCATTCCATCAACAAATTTTACGGTCAGATTTTTCGCCCTTTTTTTATTTTCCATAAATTCGTTTCCTTTTTAAGTGCTGCTGTCGTATATTTTTAAAGCCAATTCAATTTTTGAATTTATATTATCTACTATCGAAGTCAAGTCCAGTAGTTGTAAATTACAATATTCATTCATGAAACACGATTTCTATAAAAATAATAACTATTGGTTCATATATTTGAACTGCTTCTTTGAGTTTATAATCGTCTCAGATTTATCTAATAAATAAGTTCGTTTTCTTTACCGATGATACGTATTTCGTTGAGGTTTTAAAAATTTCAGTTTTTTTTTTCGCATTCTCAATAATAAAAAAAACGAGCTTGCATCCCCAAATATCGAAGTCCTCAACTCCTCATTATTTTGCCCTTATCCCAATTTATTTTGGGTCGGCGCAAGATTCTTTTTCTTCCATTTTACGTAGTAGTCGTCATCTCGGTAGTCACCCCCTTTCTAGCCATATCATCTCTCTTGTTAATTATTAAAAAATAAAAACAAATAAACTGTCCCTTACACAACCTAACATAACATCAAGTCTGTAATCCCTGAAAGATTAAGCAGAGGTGTAGGTACCTATAGTACACCCACATATTGCACAGTAATAGGGAAACTGAACTTGTAGGAACGAAAACCAAAGTATAAAGATTAATTTTAATTTTGATCCAACGATATTTGCTACAGTAGTTATACTAAAAATCGAATTCAATAATCATTCATTTCGGGATCAAAACAACAATAAAAATAAACAACAAAGAAATGTCCACATTTTCGACATAATCTATTGATAAAAAATTCCTCAGTAAAGGGGGTAGGTATGTAAACATATTATTTTGGTCAGACAAGACGTAAGTCAGATAAGGGACTTCCCACCACTGCAAAAGTACTGCGGGCAATGTCCAATCTGTTGCGCAAAAAAGCCAATAATACCTAAATATTACGTCAAGTCAACAGCTTTCGACTTAATCTTGATTGTTCAATCATTAACTTGCTATCGCATCGAGGTAATACCGATTTTTTTTAACAGTCTGTCTTATCAGTTAGTTTAACTATAATTTGCATGTGCATACGGCTACACATCAAGCTATGCATTTCCAGTTTATGCTGATCTCGCATTGTATATGATTTCTGTACAATGCGAGGTCAGTTGATGTGTAGCCGTGTGTACATAGGTACCGACTAGACAATTTAGTCTTTATTCATGAAAATAAATTATCAAGTCCTCGGGAATTTTGTAAATGAGCGGAACAAACTCCAATTTTATTTTGGGCCATTAAAATTTTGTTTTGCGCTGGCAATTGTTTTTGCATTTGGCTTTTTGGCGCCCCTTGCAATCTGACGCCTATAGCGATCGGTCCTCTCCCTCTACCCCAGGGCCGGTGACTTGTATTGTCTAGCTCTCACGTCTAAGACCACTCCTACCACGAACGTTGGCTTTAAGTATAGCCTTGTCAGACATCAAGACTCTTGATTCAGACACAACAGGAAATACTTCAAGATTATTTCCCATTTCCATAAATAATTATATTGATTATGTATGTTTAGGTATAATTATGTCGAAGGGTTAATCATAATTTGATTACGCATTAAAAACAACTGGTAGGGTTATTAGTGATATGAAGAAGGCACAAGAGGAAGTGTATAAAAAGATTAATTCCAAAACCAGTAAAATAGCTATTGATAGGGAATAAAATAGCGGACACCAGCCCGTATCTATTACCTAAGAGCTTTATAGTATTTTATGCAAATAATATTGTGGTAAATAGGTCACTGTCATTTAATTTTAAATTAGTTATTAATATCTCTTTACTAGCTTTGACCGAGTCTTCCCTCGCTAATATAGGGGCTGTTCTATTTATATTTTGAGGTGCATTCGCCTGTAATGTAACAATCCAAGATTCGATAATATTCGCGTTCATGTTACAAATTATATCAAGAGTTCTCCCACTCACTACTGTTACATTACAGGCGAATGGTCCCGGTGAATGTAATGTTACAAATTGTATCATTACATTACAGGTTGCGCCTTTTAATGCTCGTTTCTCCTCACTCATTGATGTAATGCTTAAATCTAAACTGTTACATCACACGCCAATGCTCTCGGTGAGCGCCTTTAAAGTGCTACCTCACCTAGCATTTCCCTGTAATGTAACAATCCAAGATTCGGTTTTGAGCAAGCCGTTATAAATAGACGCTCCCTCACTGGAAGCATTCACTTGTAATGTAACAACTCAAGATTCGATTTTGGGCATTACGTTACAATACTGCTGACGAGCATTCGTCGCTGCCGTCTCGGTCACTGGGCCTGCGCCGTGACACGATCATTTCAAGTTGTATCACGGGTTCTCTCACTCATCGATGTCCTAATGCTCGAATCTGAACTGTTACAATACAGATGTATGCTCCCGGTGAGAGAGCGCCTTATGTCATGCTAAGTTTTCTCTCTACAGTGCGTTCATTATAACTTGACCCGTGACGCGATGGGTAACACTAAATTTTGCAGACATAGTTTCAATACTAATAGAGTTCAAAATGGCGACTGAAAGAACAGTACTAACAGCCACATGACTACAAAAATCAGTACTACCAATCGCGACACGCGTCATGATATAATGAACATGTTGTATTTTTGTTATTAGTAAATAAATAAAGCCCGCGAAGTATATTTACATATTTTTTGAGCACATTCAAAATGTGTGTAGGTCTTAAATATTTTGGCCTCTCATTGTGTAGGTACTTTTGTAGGCAAGAATTATAATTAATTATGTATTAACATCGATAAAATGATTTAGAGTCCGCGCCTCCACTCAAGTCTGATAGACGCGGCGCTAGTGTCTATGTCATTGCCTCAAATTGCATTTAAAAAAATGTAGTTCCTCAATTTTCTGCCAGACTTGAGTGGTGGCGCGGATTCTTAATTGTATTTTTTTTTTGTTAAAGCCTCTTTGATTATATTTTTGTTATTAATTATTCTGGAACGATCTAAAAACATGAGACAGATATAATAATTTAATAAAAAATTTGATTCACTTATGTAAATAATTTTTATTTCAACTTTATTTTAATTCTTTTGGGTCTATTTTGACGATATCGATACTATTTATTTTAATATATAGCCAATATTAAATATTTTGTCTACTTTATAAATTTAAAAATATTTTTTTCTATTACACTACTTATGCCTACATTTCTGATAGACGCTCAAGTTGCTGACGACTGTCTAACTGATAGAAAATGCCAGACAAACAAACTAAATATTGGGTCCCCACCTATGAAATTGGGGTCTTTTTCTCACTAATAGAGAACCTCGTCACTTCTATGATTTAAAATATTCATCAATTGCTGGGTATTATATCGAATAATGACCATCATAGACAACTATTAATAGTAAAAAAACCTTATTACTTATAGTTTTCTTAACATAAAAAATGCCTTAAAAATGACTCCTCATTTTGTTAGCAGAATTGGCCACAATTTTTTTTTTAACTTAGCTAAAACATATTTTTGTCGCTTAATCTAAGTGGCATACGTTATTTAAGTTTTTAAACAGTAGTACATCAAAGTTTTAAAACAGTAGTGTTCATGGTTGTTATATAAATTAAGAAAACGTTAGTATGTAAAATGCAACTTCTTTAAAATTCCCCATACAAAACACCAATTTCATAGGTGGGGACCTAATAGTTGAATTTATTCCTGTCATTAGGAGCTACAACTTCAAGAAGACCGATTATAATTAAAAACCTATTTATTTAACTTTTACTCTGCAGTCTTGCATATTCTAGCAGTAGGCCAGTCATCGAAAATATCATATTCTACATAGATGTATTGTTCTAAAGTGATACTTATTTGTTCTCTATTAGAGTCTGAACTTGTAGAACGAGGTCCCTCGCGAGGGATAGCACTGCTGATGCGTCGTGTCGCTCTGCCATTTCTGTCAACAAAAAATAATTAAAGTCCAAAAATTCGTCTTCTTTGGAGCAGAGAAGGTTAAATACTTCATTGATACTATTTTTAAAGCAAGAACAGATGAGAAACACGTCGTGTTCTGGTTCGCGACTGGTCAATCGTCATCCTAAGGATGCCTCGTTGAGAGGTGAAACACGTGTCGATTTCTTACAGGGTTTTTTCCGACTCTTGAGGAATAGAGCGGAAAGGGTTACTAAATAAATCTACGTCTATTGTATTTTTTTAACGTTACTTATTTGAAAGCGGTAATGATTGCAAATTCCATATAAAGATTTTGTTATTTCGCAACATAGCGTGGTTACATTCTTGTTTGGAACAAAATTATTGTTATAATTTGCAAATAGCCTAAACGCACCCAAGTACACTCTCTAAAATCACTGTCCATTCCAAGGTTGCCTGGAAGAGATCGCGGAAAGCGATAAGGCCGCCCATTGTATATTTTGTAGTGTTTGTTTTTTTTCCTTTCGTTATATATTTTTGTGGTGTACAATAAAGTATATATAAATAAATAAATAAATAAAGCCGCGGTCCCACGGCCTGTCGAGGCCTGTCGCGGCCTGTCACACGGCCACGCCGCCTTCGTCTGTCGAGGCCCGTCGTTTCCCGTGCCAAGCATTCCCACCACAGGCCACGTTAGACCGACTGTTCCCACGACCTGTCGGCCAGGCCTGCCACGACCTGGCCTGTGAGAAAGCGAGCCGTGGGACTGCAGCATCATAGGTACCGCAAGTACTTAATGTTATTTCTTAGGACAATTACTACTGACTCACTAACATTAAGCGAAAGAAAGAGATGTTGATATCCAAGTAAAACTGACCGTTGAAAAACTTGATGATATCCGTAAAGTCCATGGTGTTAGCGAGGATGACGTCACGGTAGGTCTCTAGTAGAGCCAGCGCTATGAACAGCACCATGTGTTCTGATGAGACGTGACGAGCTGCCCAGATCAACTCCCAGGCTGAGAATACCTGCAAACGGAGTATATATGTAATGTATCCGATAAAATTACTGCACGTCTCCGTGGCTTAGCTATTACTACTCAAAATCTTTAGACTTCAAATATAAGAAATGTATTGAAAGTAGAAATTATCCATAAACCGTTAATGGGACTGCATTTTGCTGAGCATTTTGTGTCTGTCCAATCTGCTTTTTATCCTTTACCGAATAACCAGGTACCGAGTTGTCCAAAATACCCATGCGTTTTTGCCCATCCGAAAATTTTAATTTGTCACCTGTTTTGACGAATCAGTTACTTTCGGACGAGCCCGTATCTTCGGTGACGAACTTAGAGAGAAGACCCGGATCCGGTGTCGGAGTTTTTATGCCGCCCATAGGCCTCTGACTTGGCTTCACATGCCGTCGAGAAATATCTCTCAGGCATACTGTTAGTTTGTAGTATGAGCACAGCACTAATACCATAGTAACGCTGAATCTCTAAGGTAACTATTGTCCAAGGAATACTCACGTCCTGATAAAGCAGTTCCCTTTTGAAGTCCAGCAGGAACCACCGGTAGCAGAAGTAGAAGTGTGTGTAGTCACCGTGAGCGTGCATCAGCTCGTACAGTTCGCAGTCTAAGATCTGGATCAAGGACCTGTAACAATCATGTACCGACAGTTTGTTATCTAACAAAGGGCGTTCCCGTTAACCTGCAATAGTATAGCGTCTATAAATTCTACCAATTAAAAAAAAAGATTTTTTTATAGTAAAATGTTTAAAAATATTATTAAATTGATAAGGAAAAGAAACTCTCTGTACACGCACACTTGTCATACTTGTCTTTCTACGTTGAAATACAAGTGTGCGTGTACAGAGTGTTTCTTTTACGTATCAATTTAATAGTTTTGTGAATATCTTACTACTCATATTAAAATAAAGTTTTTTTTTAAATGGTTATATTTTTTTTAGCATGTATGGACGCTGTACTATTGCGGGTTAGCGGGAACGCCCTTCGTTAGTTAACATATTATATGTTGATGATGGTTGGTCCGCAAAGTAATCTGTCATTTAAAGGCCAATCAATCTGCCTAGCCTTTTCCCAACTATGTTGGGGTCGGCTTCCTTCTGTCAAGGTCAGTGGTGCTGAAAATGCTCTTTTTACCTGATTACGGCAAAGCCAAAAGGAAGGGTTACGATTTTAGCAGTCTATTTAAAGCAAGATTACTCAGAATATTTTCTGTAATCGCGGACTCTTGAAGTTTATTTTTATTTCATTAAAATGATCTTTTTTTTATCTCTCGTATGTGTTGTTTGTCTTCGTTTAATTGCTCTCGTAGAATTTGAAGTCAAGGAAGCAATCCCATTACTACATATAAGTAAAAACAGAACTGTAGGAAAACACTCCCTTTTAAGTCTACTACTACCGACCAAAGAGCCAAGGTATTTCCAAGAGCAAGGTATTTCCCTTTATTATTTTCCGTGTCAGTATTAATCTTACCTCATGTCAGCAAAGTGCGCATCCATGGCCTGTCCCGAAGGGAAGTTGTCGGTGGCGCGTCGCATGAGGCTGTTGAACAGCGCATGCGCAGACGCCTCCTCTCTCATCATCACCAGTAGTGGCGCCGCCAGGTCACACATGCCTTGCATGTAACCCGTTTCTAGGTGCTCCCATACGTATCTGGAAAAATTAAATAAAAATGTAAATAAAATAACATTGTAGGCCAAAAAAGCATAACCTCAAACATACAGGGTGTGAAGCAAAAGGGAACTGTAGATTTTTTTTTCGCCATTTCAGGGTTGGTCCCATATGCCAGGGCTGCGGGAAAGTCCGAAAGGGATACCGGGACCCTTGGTAACTGAAGGAACGCGGGTGGGTTTTAGTCAGTAAAAGTCTGACACGCCCTCTCGCTCCGCCCAGAGCGGGAGAAGTCATTTGACGATACCTCAATATAAAAAAAAAAAAAATAGGATTGGTCCCATAGTGAATATTTTCCCTAATGATTGAGTGTAATTACCCCATAAGAGGATGCCCATGAATTCAATTTCACCCACTCCAGTATATCAATGTAAATAGTACTCAAGAAATCATGATATTTTTGTTTTTATAAAAATGTCTCTGAAAGACGTAGCTAATCAAGTGTGAATACTTACGTGCACATAATATTTCTCAGTTTGTCCAAATTCTCGTCTGTGAAGAATGGATAGTTCCTATCGCATCTCTGAACATCCTTCTCTATGCGATGCAGATTTAGAGCGAACGATTCCACCAATTCATTCTGAAATATCGGCGAGTGATAATTGATAATCAGATAGATGGGTCTTGATTCTTGATTGTGCATAGAGAGGCAGCATCATAATGACAGATTAAAATAAAGAAATAGATCAAATGGGTTAGATTTTCATGTTGAGTTCATGCAGAAAATTACCGCAAAGACGAACCAAATATTGTATGAAGGATCTATTGCAACTCAAATTGTAGAAACTAAATAGTTTAGTATAGTATCATCCAAATAAACTGATAGTTGAACCAGATCCAGTTAACTATCGTGTTAACTGAGCGTACATATTGAGCTTAAAATTTAATATAGCTCACCGAATAAACTCCACCATTTGAGCTGGCAGGTGACACACAGTTAGATCGATTATCGGGTGCATTCCTATCAGCCGGCTCCAACGTGTCAAAACTCGCACCAGCTGACTGCGACTCTTCACGCACCACGCCGAGAGGGCTCCGGGCAGGACTCACTGTTGCTGAGACAAATATCTAGATTACCATTTATCTATTTTACAAAAGTCGTTGAAAACTTTTCGTCTCCAAAGGTTCTCGAATTTTGATGATGACATTAATATTATGGCTTCTCTATTTATAGTTTTTAACCTATCAGGAAGCACAATTTTATGCACACTCGTTCATTAAAACCGCCTTACTTATAAACGTTGGTAAAAGTTAAGTAATGATTGATGTGAGTATAACCATACATTTTTTGGCGCTAAAGCTTGAGTGCTCTACGACTGCGGTGCCCGCCGGTGCAGTCATATGAGATCCTAGCTTTAAGCTTGTCTTAACTTTAAACAACGCTTATAATTATGTAGCGTACATGTACAGCATTCTGTATTCTCGGTGACAGTATCGCAACATCTTATGAGGATCAGCCAAAAACTAAACTCACCAGTAGTCCCTCCAGAAACAGGAGAGTTGCCAGCCGCGAGATCAACAGACGGATTCGTTATGATAACACTCGTGTGCTGCTGGTGAGGACTCGGCTGACTCTCATCGATCGACGACCTGAATTCACTTCCATTCAATTGGGCACTATCAACACTGCACAGTAACCCTCGACCATCGCCTTTCTGCACTATCTCTTCAGCTAGTCTCTTTATCTCTGCTATGCTTTCTCTCCGCATATCAGGGTTTTCAACAACGCTCTTCAAATGCACATCCTCATCTTCTAAGTCTTTCAGACTGTCTACATCTAGATCCCTACTATCACCGTTCTCAGTCTCTCCGTTCTGTTTCGATTCTTTGTCTCTTTCAGAGTCCAGTTCGATGTTGTCGACCTCGTCTATGCTGGGAGCTCGCGATAAGACGGGCTTGTCTGGCCGCTTCTGTTCGGTTTCGCTCGGTTCGGGAGATACGATAGGTGGGTTGTCCGAGATTACGCTGCAGTCGTCTTCGAATACCTGTGAAAAATGGAATGTAACCTAATTTAAATATATCACAAAGTTTGTTGTCAACTGTTGTCGAAAGTTTGTTGTCGGAATAAATGCGTTTTTATTTATTGAAAGTGCAAATAGTCTCTTACTAGTACAGTCAACCGCAAGTCTATCTTAACGATTTGAAGTCTACATAACAGTGTCCGTATATCGTAGCAGTTAGAGCGGTCGTTTTAGTTCAAATGTTCGATGTACTGTTGAACGTACATTGGTACGTTGTAGTTCAGTTGAACGAATAATAGAAAATGAGAGGACCAACACCATTTGCATCGGTAAAAATGACGTATGGACCAGCGAAGAATATTTTTGGAAATAGCATAATGAACTCGTTTGATTCATACATAACATACTACGTTGTACATACCTCACTCGTATCATTATTGTCTGTCGGCTTCAGTTTCCCTGACGCCTCGCTCAGTCTCGCGATGGACGCAGCCGTGGCCTCCCGGTCTCGTTGTCGCACGATGGCTTCCACACACAACCACTCCGACATCGTCGTCTCGTACTGTCTACGGCAGGCTGTGTCTTGTTCCGCTCGCTCCTCTGCTGTAGAACCGAATCTGGGAAAAGGTAACTTTTAATTGAAGCCGACAACGATATAACGACGTTCATTTTCTGAAAATGTTTTATTATCTTTTTCTCGCCTAGCACTTATGACACAGGGTATTTTCTTCTTCTATTAACAAAGCTATACTTACTCATAGTATCCGAGCAGGTACGGCCACACATGTCGCCGAATGTCATGTTGTACTCCTCCGTAGTACACAAGCCGGTAAACTTCATCTTTATCATGAATCGCACCTTTTTCATCTGTCATTGCTAGCCATCGTTCATCCGTAAGACCACCGTCTGCGTTCTCTGAAAAGTTTTAAATACATATTGAGAAATTATTAATTTGACAATAGTTAGTTAAATAAAATGTATTTCCAGTGGCACAGATTTTAAAAGTAAAATTATATGAAGCATGAAGTGTAACTGCTGCATTTTTTTCGGGTCTCAAAGGTCTTTTATCTTGTCATACATACCTCTAGGAATAATATTAGGATGTACGAGGCCGCTTAGATGTGTCCGCACCGTAGACAAGTGGCGACAGTAAGCCAGCCAGCCGTAAAAGGCGCGCGAAATTATCTGACGACGCATTGTACTGCACACTAACTCGATTGAAGCCGACTGGAACATACGGATGATTTCGTAGTTATTTTTGTACAACTTTGTTTTTAATAAATTAATAGAAAAATAATTATTGAGAGCCCAATCCTGGGCGCCACAATTTTGTCATTCTACTTTTTATAAAATTTTACATATTTTTCATAATAATAATTTTTCATATCGAAATTATTGACTTTAAATGAAAAAATGATCTTAAATAGAGTTCAGAATTGAATATACCTACTTACAAAACATTTAAGGATGTTATTAAATTGTTAACAAGCATTGGCGCCCACCTGGGACTAATTAAAACTTTGTGAGTCCCAGTTGGGCGCCAATTTAAATGTTTACCAGTACATAGTAACTTTTTCTATTATACATGAAGATTTCATAATTTTTGTCTGGTCGATTTACTAAATTAAATAGGACTACCTACATCCTGAATTTTAATTTATTAAAAATCATAATGGCGCCCCAGCATGGGACTTAATATTCTTCTTGGCCCGCGTCTAGTGCCAATTCACTTTACTAAACTAAAACTATGAATAAATACATAAATACTACTATTTTTATACCTGTTCTATGGGTTGATGTGGGATCGGCGTGAGTGGTGGTGGCGGGAGGCCATTGATTCCGGCTGATGGTGGACAGTCTACTGACATCGTCGAGGAGTCTGAAGATGTAGTGGATGTGGAAGCTAGTGGGCGACGTGGCGTGCGTGGAGGTGATTGTACTGCACGTTCTAGTAGCGAATGCCGCATCGCTGAAAATAATAATTAATACAATCTTCATCCTACAATGTAAATCTGTCAACTTTGCAGTACTTGGCATTTAAGGCCGGTTTTCAGATTATGAAGACTGAAAAAGCACTATCTACAATAAACTAAACTGAAATACCTTCTCTATCAGCTATAGCGTTGTTCACGATCCGGAACACGTAGTCTCCCGCGGTTTCTTCCCACTCAGGCTCCTCTGTTTCACCACTCTCACATAGACTTGGTAGCGGCCGCCGTCTCGATTTACCACGACCAAATACCTAAACGAAAATGAACAGTAAGATATAAGAAACCCAAGTAAAAGCTCATTCATATGAATTTAACGAATATTTAATAAGTAGCACCGCGAAGTTGAACCGTCTTCACCACCAGTATTTATATACTATTCTTTCAAAATTTAAAGTTGGATTTATTTTTTAAAAACAATACAAGTGCCGTTATTGAAACTGTGAAAATAATTATACATATTAAAATAAAAAATATAGTCCCGTACCTTTCCTGTGCCTCTTTGTGACCAGAGTGGAGGGTCTAGTTGACCATGTGGTAGAAGTCCTGTTTCTAAGTTGCTCAGGAAAGAGAGCAGATGTCCTCCTAAAATAAAAGACATAGATGTTCAGCTACGTATTGGTATTAAGCACCAAAATTCAAACTTATACACTGTTAAATAAGTTGTTTTCTTCAACATTTTCCTCGCCATCTCTCTCATTACAAAAAGTACTTAATTGAATTGATTCAATTTAAAAAAGTAGCAAGTCTTGACCTTGAAAACGCACATAATTAAGAAAAGTTCCAGAGCCCACTTCAGTCGGCATTGCCACCATTTATTATTCTTGGAACTCGGGCGCGAATAATTCATGATTTTATTTCGAAACTTTCATTATAATGCTTTTAAATTAAAACGTAACTTGGCAATCTTGAAAGTAACTTTGATTGATATTGAAGCCATTAGCTCTAAAATATCTGTGAAGTCCTATCCAGATGGAACAAGATAAAAGATTATCTACTTTATGAATACTTCGAATATTGGATAAGTTTCCAAGTAGGTATGGACATTGGACATTGTGTAAGTTTCGATTTACCTTGTTGTGTACATCATACGTACTAGTGAAATTTTGTGCTGTAGGTCCGTATTGTTCCGTATAAAGAGCACTAGCTTGTAGAGCAATATTGTGTAGGGGCGTAGAATAATTATATGATCAATTTATTTTATATTTGTTATATTATCTCAGAGAAACGTGCACTCTTCTACGCATCTATTTTATTTAATACTCTCGTTTTTTATTAAACAAAAACCTACTTTATTTCAAATTAATTCCAAATTCGTTTGAATGATCAAATGCAACCAGTTCGCGTTCGCCAGTTCGCCGCAACAAGGTCGCCTTTTGCATGTAACCTTTACATTATCCGACCTCATTGAAACATTTAGGCTAAACACGACTTCCTATTCTATTATAGTGGAACACCAGGGTTTAATTAAACTCAGTAGGAGCACAAAATAGTACAGAAGCATTGCACATTTTAGCTATGAAGCTACGCGGCGGGCTCGTTTTGTCGGACCAATTCAGTGAGCGTAACGTAGTCAAAAGATACAAGAGTTAAGGCTCTTATATACTGGGGCGATTCGGCGAACAATGCGGCGGCGTCGCGTCGCGCGGCGAATCGCCCCAGTGTGTAAGAGCCTTTACGCGAAAAGAGTGGCAACTTCTAGGTGAATATCCTGTAGGTAATTAGCGCTGTGTGACCTGAATTGTACTTTATTGTGTGGTAGCAAGAGTCGCTTTTTATTTTAATGATTTTGCGGAGTGAACGATCTGTATTAATCTGTGGTAGGAGTGATTACACGAAGTTTTCTTTCAGCAGGAATCTAACGTTAGTAAGGATATAAACCTTGCGTCTTCAACAGGCATACCCTACACCTGTCCATAACGCATGTCATATCCAAAGAATTCCCGCAAACCTATCTAAGTTGTGTTGCATTCAAATGGACCTGGAATGATCTGAGTACTTAATGGTCGATAAAAAATAACAAAGAGCATTTTCTAGTTGGATAACGAGCCGAGGGTATTTACTTACCTTTTGGAAAATGTATTGGTGGTCGCTGGACTCCATCTTGGCCGACTAGTATGAGAGCATCGCTGGCCTGCGATCGGTGGACGTGGACGTAAACCACCTCCCAAACGCATACTTGTAGGGACATCGCCCAGTACACACTGGAATATGAAAATGTTACTTATGATGGAATTTCTTCAAAAAAGTACCGAAAATATCATAGTTTACGTCTGCTTCAATTTATTTCTAAGAGTACTCTTTAAGATGTCCCAGTTAAGGCTCCAGTAGACAGGCGCGACGCGACGATGTGACGCGATTGTGGTAGAATCATTTCCATGAAGCTTTCATAGAAATTGTTCTAGGTAGAGTCGCGTCGCGCTGTCGCGTCGCGCTGTCGCGTCGCGCTGTCGCGTCGCGCTGTCGCGTCGCGCTGTCGCGTCGCGCTGTCGCGTCGCGCTATCGCGTCGCGCTGTCGCGTCGCGCTGTCGCGTCGCGCTGTCGCGTCACGCTATCGCGTCGCGCTGTCGCGTTGCGGCTATCTGTGGGAGCCTTTACGATACAAGTAAAACCTACTACTCATGTAATACAGATCGTTTATTTTCCCATTTTACGACCTTTGAGGTAAAAACATATTTTTGACCAACTCAATTTTCTTTTATGAGCTAGACCTTGAAACCGGTACCCTGAAGACCTTGTTTCCGAAGAAAGCTATTCAATAAGAGCAACATTTTATGATATCCGAAGTAATGTCAGTGATTGGCTTAAAAGAGAATTCTTCCAATTAAATGGATCGTTACTGAAATCCCATCGCTTTCCTTGTAGCAGAAACAAATACCCGTTACTTCAACTGCGTATATTTGGCAAGTTAGGCAAACGTGGTTTTTGTCAGGTGCTACGGTCTCGACGTTTTAGCCGCCTTTTATGACAACCACATGAAGTAGATACAGACTTCGTAGACTAATTTGACAGGTGCATAATATGTCAAACTCCAATTTGACAAAAACAATCACTTTAAATGTCAAATATTAGTTTATGAGATTAAAAAACAGACTTTAGTTGCTATTTTAAATTACATTTTTTTGGTTTAAATTATTAGGTAATTCTATAAAAAGTAAGTATTATAAGTAGTCAAATTAAAGCCCCTTCCTCTCTCCTATTTTGCTGTGCCCGACATGGTCACCACAATGATCATGCCTTTTTAGTCCTACCACCTATATTTACATCATGGAAAGCAATAAATATATTGAATACTAAAAATCTTAGCTTGATCATCAAATAAAGAACTTAAAACTACGTACACTAAGCTCACTATACACAAGCACAAAGTAAATTCAGAGACATACCAATCAATGCACAGAGGGCCGGCACAGCGGCGCCTGTACACCGTGCAGGTCGGCGCCAAGCTGCACAGAACATACGTGTGTTGGCACGCGGAGGCATGCACTAGGTGACAGCGGAGAGCACTACACATACGCACTACATCGATTAGACAGTCTACGAAGCGATACAACAAATAATAAACATGCAAAACAAGAAAATAAAGAAGAAACACCAATAATTTTGACAAATAATTCGAAAATACATCAGTTCGCCTCGATAAGCTTCAATATTATTCAAAATACATAATTTGGTAGACAGACACAATTAAATAGTTAATTGATTCAGGAGTGGATATCTCGAACGCAGACTCTGGAGGTCACCGCGTCCAACGGTCGGCGTGGTAACACGTCGTGTTCGGGTTCGCGACAGGTCAATCATCATCCTGAGGATGCCGTTGAAAGGTGAAATTCGTGTCAATTTTATGACGCTTGAGGAATAGTTAAACGGAATAAATAAATAGTTAATAAGTAGGATATATTTGCATAACGAATATGTTCGATATAAATGTACATCAACGTCAAAATTATTCGTGCTAGTAGCTAGGTGTCAATGAAACATTAAAATGAAAAAAAAAACAATTAAGAACGTAGATTCAAGTGTTAATTCTCGTGAAAGAAAAATAGAGAAAACAAAAGAAAAGTATTTAACAAAGCAACGACTTCCCGGTAACCGGTAGGTATTCTTATACCTTTCGCGCAAACAAACTTTGATCACAGTTCTCAGAAAAAAGACTTACGGAAACTGCATAAAAAACCAGCAAAGTGCGAGTCGGACTCGCGCACGAAGGGTTCCGAACCGTATTAAGATCGAGTAAAATTCGCCGAAAAAAAAACACGTTTCTTGTATGGGATTCCGATCGTTTAATTATTAATGTTATTTTAATTTGTATTATTTGTTGTTACAGCGGCAATCAAAATACACAATTTGTGAAAATTTTCACTCTCTGTTCATGAGATATAGCCTGCTGACGGACGTATGGACGTACTGACAGCGGAGGCTTAGTAATAAGTACGGAACCTTAAAAATTAGAAAACAGACAAGTTCAGCAAAAGCTGGAGGTGTTCTAAGTTAAAATAAAGGAAAATGGTTGGCTACTTAATAACAAACGCTTTTACATACAATGGAAGTATAAATAAAGTTGGGAAAGTAACACTTCGACGATAAAAACAGCTACCTACAATAAACTTTTACTTTACACGACCATAACTTTTACTTGAAAAGGCTTGTTTTGAGAGGTTACGACTCCTCGCTAATAATGGGTGAAGTAACGAGTTAGGCCCTTTGTACACGGCACAATTTCTTTATCGTGCGGCGCATAAACCATGCCGTAGAAAAAACCATCTTTCAATTCAAAAAAATATCAGCCTGCAGTCTTTAGTGTATCCGAAGGGTTACGCCACGGATCATTAATTAGTTTAATTTGGGGTTCGTTCTTTAAAATAATAATTATAGCAACCAAGATTAAAAATAGCTATTAATTAAGAAATCAAAGGAAAATAAAACTGTTTTATTATACAAATATTATGTAATGAACAAAAATAACAAAGTGAGTAATTTAAACAATTGTGCACATTTTTTACTTTGAACTGTCTGAAGTCTCGAGTAAACTTGGTGCAAGCTATTGCCATTAGGTAATTCCTGGTATTATTCATAGTAGGTAAGCCGAAGTCGAAATGTATTTTCAATTAAGTATTTTTACTGGTCTACACAAAATAGATCAAAATAGTTTTTTTTTTGGTAGGTATATTAGCGTGTGCTAGCTGACATATGGCTAATAATTAAATTTATGTTTTGTGTTGCATAACGTAAATGATTTTGCATACTTTTGTATAGAATCAATTTTTTCTAACTGAACAGACAGCTGTGCTGCTGGGGAGTTTGTTGCGCCACTTTTTCTTCCCAGCTAAGGCACTAGGAAGTGGTGAAGGGTGGGCGTTTTTGGGGGACTGTCTTTTGTGATTTTGACGTTCGAAAAGTGCTGGTTCTCAGCCTAGTTTGAATAAATGACTTTTGATTTGATTTGATTTGAGATCGGTGCAGAGGGCGGTCGGGATACGGACCGCGGTCCGCCATTTGGTGACTCCTGGATTATGCCCTTCGGAAAACTAAAAGGCGAGAATTTATGTTATTTTAGGGACTATTTTAACTCCCTCACAATGTTTAATAAACTATATCCTTATTACCACAAAACCGTGTTTATCAGTTGTGTTGTTTAGCCTAGAAACACCTTTTAACATGACATTTCTATATGCAGTTTGACATAAAACTGATATTAAACACGCGTTCAACAAGTGCCTAAGTTTTTGTGGTACAAACCTATTGAGGTTTTTATGCTGTTTCTGTTTATATTTTGTTTTGTTCCTTAATTATTAAACAATAAAAACAAACACTACGAACAACATCAAAATGCAAATTATTAATAACTACTGGCTTTACTACCTCACCATATTATTATCATATCTGTGGCATCAAATCTAGTTTACCTTTTATCAATTCCCTCGCTCTCCGCATAACCATTCATGAGCTGGTTCGGGGTCCATTTAATGACCAGCCCTGCAGCTGTCTGATGTAGACTCAAGTACCCAGGCATAGGCTCCTCAATGTCCTTCTATAATTATTATTATAATGTTGTAACCGATGTTGTAAAAGATGTAACCAATATATTGTAACAATATTTTGATTTAAAAGAGTGTCCGTGGAGTTTCTTCCCCGTTCTTCTCCATAGGTACCTACTACGCTTTGGAATGGGCAACTAGCTTCATATTTCTGACTGACCGACTCCTTGACAATTCGAATTAAAATAAAAAGTGCCTGTATATGGCTTAATTGAAAAAAATGCTTTGAGTTTGAGTTTAATATTTTCAAATTCCTCAACGTCAAATTATTCCCAAGTAATAAAATAATGTTTTCAAATTCTACTTTGAGCAAAATTTTATCTATACTTCAATTTCAATTATGTCTAACTAAATTAATTTAAAGTTAGGGACATTTATCAGAGGTGGTTCGGCTGTAAAATAATACCGAGTTATGAAGATGACAAATAATGGGCTTTATAGTCACAGACAAGCGACCTTGGAAACATAACACCGTAAAAAAAAATTATAAGTAAACATTTTCTGTTCGAACAGGCAAGAGCGAGGTAAGAGAATTATAATTCCGCCACTTAAATTATGCGACGAACCCGTACGTCGAAACCACGTCGCAAAATATTTACACAAACCGAATAAACTATCCGAAAAAAAAACAAAATACATACGAATAATTCCAAGTACCCCGCTCGTATGATTGGTCCGTTCCCTAAGGACCAGCGGATCCGATCCGTTTCCTAAATTTAATAAAACTCAACACACATAATAAACAAGAGCAAATAAATCAGTAGAAAAAAGGTTTTATTCTCACCGGCTGAACCCTAACATTGTTTTTTCCGTACAAAAGCGTGGCTGTAGAGTTCTGATGTAAGCTCTCCACGTAGTCTTTGGCACTCGAACCGGCCGCTTTGCCTGTACCTAAAGAAAAAGTTCCGTTTTTAAAAGCTTCTCTTAAAAGGAAAGTACAAATACAAAAATGTAGGGACGTATTTTGCAGTAAAAACTTGGATGAAAATATCTATATAGAGAGGTGTATTATTAAGCATCAGTAAGTTTTACTAGATGCAAAGTTGTTAAAGGAATCTTGTATTCAAAGTAGATAAGTTTACCTGGATTATTTGAACTCCCATCATCGGATGAAGCGTTCAAACTTCTCTTAAAATTCAATATAGGCCTTCGAACAGAAGGCGGTGTTGTGGTTCCCGCTGACATTCTGTGTCTTTGCACCTGTTATTTTAAAGTTATAATTATTATAATTTATAATTAGTATATTGTTACTAACACTATGAGTCTTGTTACTTGAAAATAAATGATTAATAATAATAATAATAATTATTAACTTAGGATAAAATAAACAACGGGAAAATGCTATGTTCAACAAAAAAAAAGTCCATAAGCCACAGGAAAAATGTCATAAATAGTTTTAATTGAAAAGATAGGTTTTTCGAAACTGGGGACAAACTCATTCTTCTGTTCACGTCCTACTTACATGTTGTTCGACCTATAAGATGTAGCTAACTGAACAGCACGTTCATTCGCTTCGTTCAAATTCTAACAACAGAGGGCCTAAATAAGTGACAATCGCTTCGAAAGCGTTTCGTATTTCTACAACGACTTTCAACAGGATTGACATAAGCTTTTCGATAACTTATGTCAGTCCTATACATTTTTGCCTTTTCCATCATTGTTATCGCTGATAGAATGTCACTTTGTCTAGGGCCTCAGTATACTCACAAGTTCGTCTGCAGGTGGATCCGTCCAAAAACAAGCTGGTGGTTTAGCCTTGGAGTACTCCAAGGCACAAGGACCAACCAATAAGGAGCTTAGGATGCTCCCGTAATCTGGGTCTGCAACCAATGCGTCCCGTTCGTAGTAGCGGTTCGCGTTGCTAACCAGATGCTCGATAATCTTCGCCAGCTGACGCTCGAATAACGCTATGCGAATCCAAAGGTATCTGCAGACAAAATAAAGTTCGATAGATTACAAGACATGATTTTGACATAGGGAGTTAGGACCACATTGTTTCGAAATCCATACGTCACATACATAAGCTCACCCCTTCCCATGTATATGGGCCTACATACTCCCTTTGCTTTGTTTTCATAAATCTGGTCACACACGCACGCCGGTTGCGAGTACTACGCACCTGACCATTCTGAAGAACATCAGTATGTCCTCCTAGGGTTTGCCCTCCCGGCGTTTCCACATCTCACTTGTACCTATCCTTTTCGTACGTCACATCACGTCAAATTCAAGTTAGTGTCTTTGTTATAAAGAAATCTTATGTTATGTATAAATTCATATAAACAAAATATGAACAACGCTGCCAAGTATTGGATTTTTAAACAAAGAAGAATTAGAGGTTAGGTACACCACCCGTGAACCGTCGTTACCCTACATTCTAAGTACGTATAATATATTATGTATTAGGTAAACGAACAAGGGTAGAACACATAAATCTTGTCACATATTCCTAAGCGTAAACTCTCACAAGAAATGGTAATATATTTCTTTTCTTTTGCGACGGAAAAATCAAAGAAATATGAGAGAAAAATGGAAGCTCTCAGTATCCGTCCTAAGCCTCAGGAGGCAGCCATTAATAAAGATCGCTGAGACACAATGACTCATCAATATTTTCTTTATTTTTTGCTTTCCGTCAGACTTTTCTTATCCTTTGAGGAGGCTTAAATGGGAACCGAAAGTTTTTATAATAATTAGTCATAATATAATGAAAGAGACGGACAAAAGAAAAGATTAATGATAGATAATAGGCCTAGGAAGGAAGTGAACATAGATAATGGGTGTCATCATCATCTCCCTAGCCTTTTCCCAACTATGTTGGGGTCGGCTTCCAGTCTAACCGGATGCAGCTGAATACCAGTATTTTACATGGAGTGACTGCCTATCTGACCTCCCAGCCCAGTAACTGGGTAATACGATACCCCTTGGCGAGACTGGTTGTCTGACTTTCGGGCTTCCGACGATCCGTAATCAAAGATCCACAAATGACAGCCGGGACCAACGGCTTAACGTGCTTTCCGAGCCACGGAGGAGTCTCAGTAGGTATGTAAAGATGGTGACCCATCCACGGACCAACTCCAGCAAGCGTAGCTTAACCTGATGGATCGACCCGTTCGGCTGTTATTACTAAGTCACGAGCTCTTCGATAATGGGTGTTTGGAGGACAAAGACGTAGGTCTAAGTAAATAGGTAAATAATAGGTATAAATTTAGATAAGGGCGAGGATGAAGATGCCTAGCATCTATCTAAGATTAGCTGTTTCTCGTGACTTCGTCTGCGATACAGGATGAAAAGAAGCCTATTCTCTCCAGGTGAAGGTTCACCAATGTGCCAAATTTCATAATTTAAGGGTGAAAGCGTAACAAACAAACAAATTCACTTTCACATTTCTAATATTAGATAATATTCGTCAATCGTCGAACAGGACGTGGATTCGCAGCAGTTGTAGCCCGCGAAATTAAAATCCTACGTTTGTCTGGTTATATCTTGATCTAAATATGATTCGGACTATATTTTCTATGGAGATTCGTAAAATGGTCCACAAATTATGAATTGCTTTTATGTCAAATTAGAGGCATTGCTAATGACAGCTGGGATTCAGGAAGTGAACTGCTTTTAGAGGAATTGCTAATGTGGCCGGTTTAGGACCCCAAAAAAATATAATCATTAGAATCATTAATACATCTCTCTAAGGTAGATTTGTTCCAAAACATCTTTTCTATCTTAGACCTGTAAATTACAAAAAAACGTAGGAAAACAACTGCGCATCCACCTTCAGTTGCACAGTTTTGTTTTTTTTTTTCTAAGAGCTCTTTTCCTGAACACGGATGCAAATGGATATAATATCATAACCATTTTGTTTGATAGCAAACAGGTGAACGCAGGTGCGCATAGTCTTAACCGCTTTTTACGACGCGACGCTGAATGGTATACCTACCCGATCGTTCTATGAGTAGTTTTGCTACTGAATTTTAAAGGTGCTTGCATCTATAATGACGAAGTTTTAAGTTTCACGACGAGTAACTAAATCGATTATCTTTAGTTTTTACTACTTGAATGAACTTGGAGTCTCCTTTACGAAAACTAACAAACAAACAAAGGACAAAAGGACTAAGGTAATGTTATGTTAATGTATCACTAACACCCACAAAACGTCGTTTAAGGGGGCAATCCAATCAAACATTTATCTTGTTCCAATCCCGTGGGGTTTCGGAGGTTCTTTTTAAATTATTTTCTTTGACTAAAATCTAAATAGATAGATTTTTTTTAATGAGAACTTTGTCAATAGTCTCACCCCCTATTATACATGGGACCTAAAAATAACTGACGAAATATGGGCGCACTATAGGTATACCTCCGCCCAACCTTTCGGGTAAATAAGGCGTGATGTTATGCTGTGTGAGAAAGAAGTTTTATCATCTTACCGAGGTTTTTTCATTCTACATAATTATCATTAAAACATATCAATTTCGATACATCATGAGGAAACCTGCTATACTACGACGACGTATTTATGCCACCATTTTTCCAGTGTTAGTGAGAGACGGAACTATATAAGGCCGCTAGCTCCATCCTTTTTTCGCAGTGGAATAATGATGGCATTAATACTTCATAATACGGCCCCAGCTCTACTCTTGGTGTGCGCTGACGCAAAAACGATATGACGCTACGGCGCTACCTAATAGGTCTGATTTTTTTATTTAACAGTGGAGCCAACATTACGGCAATGGAACTATTTGATGAAACGCACTCTACCAATATGCACCTTCAATGTGTGTATTTTAAAAGAGATTTTGACAATTGACCCGCCTGTAATCTATGACGGTCCACCAGAGATGTAGGACCTACTTGGCTCAAACCTAATAGGGTAACAGTAAACCTAACCTTTGTTGGTATAAGTCCAATAAAGGACGGCGCAAGCCCATTATTATTTATCGAGGAAAATTACAACGACGCCTCTAGAGAGACATTTGAGAATTCGGTAACAGAAAAACCCAACCCCACTTAAGGGATAGGATCACACTATAAAAATCCATTACAACTATACTAACAAAAATATTGAATCTAATCAAACGATAGTACTAAAAAAAAGTAATAAAACTAAAACCCAACTACGACAAAAAAGTCAACTAAAAAGAAGTAGACACGACATCACAGACAGACAAATTAAAAATCCATTACAACTAACTAATCAAACGACAGCACTCAAAAAAAGTTATACATATAAAACTAAAACCCAACTACGACAAAAAAGTCAACAAAAAAAATAAAATCAAGACATCACAGACAGACAAATAAAAAATCCGGAGTCACACGTGTTACAGCTAGGGCGTGCAAACCCGGTTTTCCGATTTTGCTAAAAACCGGAAACCGGACAAAATTTACCGATTTTTTAAAACCGGGGTTGAGAGACAAAACCGGAGTTACCTCCGGTTTTCACGTTATTGAATTACATTGTGATTTAAATCAACTTTTTTCGAACGCACTCTTCTTGAGTGCGTTCGAAAAAAGTTAGTAGAAGTATATTCAATTTAGAGTCATCAAATTTATCCGAACGCAACCTATACCCACTTACACTCCTCCCTCCGCGACCCCCGCACCCGCGACTCGACTCGTTTTGTTATCTGGCTATTTCCTTTTGTTGCCGCGTATCTTGCTCTTGTGCTGTGCTGTGCCTTCAGAAGTGCTGACTATGGATGCATATTCTTATCCTGAATATGCTGACATAATGTACTGTTACGGTCTTTGTGATGGTAACGTGGCGGTAACTGAGGCGCGGAGAGAATATCAACTTTGCTTTCCCAACCGCCGACTCCCACATGTTAGTGCCTTCGGATCGACTTATAGGTGAATATCTGAAACTGGCAGGGTCCAAAGAAGCAGCCAAATTGACACTGGTCGTTCCCAGAGATATACGGCTGAGGACGAGGAGCTGATTCTTCAACGTTTTACTGACGACTATCGATAAACATCGTAGCGCGTGAGCTAGGTATGTCACAGTGGAAAGCCTGGTCTGTAGTTCACTGGTCAGGCCGATATCCATACCACTACCAACCAGTCCAGTCATTAAAAGAGGGAGTTCCGCCAAGACGGCTTGCATTTTGTAGTTTTATGCTAAGTGCCGACGCCGAAAGCGAAAACTAAAAAAAAACATTCTGTGGGCCGATGAGTCATGTTTTGACCGAGTTGTGGTAATTTGTGATGCCATATCACAAATTACCACAACTTACATTATTGGGCACCGAAAGCAGAAGTAAACCCTAAAAAACTGAAACCAACCGCATCCCAACGTAGGTTTTCGCTTAATGTTTAGATGCGTATTATCAACGACCATTAATTGGCCCACATTTTTTACCCCGAACACTAAATGGGGAACTTTATGAAGATTTCGTACACTACGTGGTTGATTAAAAAATATAAAGGCTAAAATTTGTTTTATTTGTAGATTTTGTGAGTATCTAAGAATATTGTTTTATTGTTAAAATTCTACTATAAAAAAATATATAAAAATGTAGCCAAAACCGGGGCTAACACCGGTTTCCGGTTTTGGGCCTTCAAAACCGAAATTCAAAACCGGTTTTGAAGTCCTTCCGGTTTTGCACGCCCTAGTTACGGCCTAAATCGCACAGATTACGTGTGACTCTGGATTTTTTATTTATGCACGATCAGTTAGAATTGGAATCGATTTGAAACAAAAGTCTAATCCATTGCTTCATAAGTTCGACAAAAAATCTGTTCAACAACGTAACTTACGAACTTATGAAGCAATGGATTAGACATTTGTTTCGAACTGTTTCCAATTCTGATCTGATCGTGTATTACGCAATAAGGGTGCAGAACTGATGAGGGAACACATGTACATCACACAACAGTCAAAATCATAACCCTCCTTTTTGCTTCGCCGTAGTCGGGTAAAAATCCAATTAAAATGGACATTATCATCTTAGTTACGAGCTAACATAAACCGCCTATAAAGATGGTCTGTCTAGGAAAACCATACTTTTTACGACTATGAAAAAGCCACTTTATCACCTACAACAAAATAATTATGTACATACCTACATCTATAAGATATAAGATGACGTCATAAACCAGAAACAATCTCGTAAAGAAGGAACATTACTAAGGTACAGAGTTTTTATAACGTTACAAATAAATTTTGCCCTTCAAAAGGTTGTTCCAGGTGCTTATTTATTCAATGCGGGTTAGTCCGAAAGGGATACCGGGACCTTGGCAACAGGCAACTGAAGGAACACGGGTGGGTTTTAGTCAGTAAAAGTCTGACACGCCCTTCCGCTCCACCCAGAGCGGGAGAAGTCATTGGATGATTTCCCACCCTCAAAAAAAAAAAAAAAAAAAAAGGTGCTTATTCAAAGTTATGAGGTTACATTCTTTTGTTTTTGAGCCAACTGAGGTTTTTATGAGGCTGCGAAATAAAGGAATGATAATATTATGATATTAATTTATGCTACACTAGCTTCCGCCCGCGGCTTCGCCCGCCTGGTATGTCGATAAAAAGTAGCCTATGTCCTTTCTCAGGCTCTAGACTATCTGTGTACCAAATTTCATTTAAATCGGTTCTGTAGTTTTGGCGTGAAAGCGCGACTGACAGACAGAGTTACTTTCGCATTTATAATATTATAGTAAGGATTTAGTATCTGTGGCCGTATTATTCTAGTGTGAGTGAAAGACGGAGCTATACAAGGCCGATAGCACCATCCCTTTTTCCGCAGTGGAATAATGATGGCATTAATACTTCATAATACGGCCCCTGGTCCCTTTAATAAATTGGTGTTTTTATCCGAAAGTTGTAGAACATCCATAAACAATATCGGTATGTTACCAACATTTAGGCAATTCTTTTTTCATCAAATCGATTCATCCTTTAGATGTATGGATACAATTTCTGCAAATAGGTACACAAATATTTGGAAGTTAAAGCCGGATTTATAAACAATCAATAAATAACTAAGTTTGCGCAACTAGTTTCGTAATGTAAATTCGGCTTAAGCGGCAGGTACTGCGGATTTATTTTTATCGTTTCGAAATAAATCTATTCACGAAGCCTAGATTCTATTATAGATACTATGGTTAGGCATTTACATTATATTTCACAACTTGTACGGCAACGCAATGAAAAGTGTGCATCATGATCTTCCTAGCCTTTACCGGATGCATCTGTAGGTAGGTACCTATGTTAATGAAAAGTGTGCAATCTTGTTATTATGTAGGTAGATTCAGACAGCGTCACTATGTGGTGGGATCAACCAATTTTACTTGACCCCTTGCCAAAAGGGGTAAAACACATAATTTCCCTAAAACAGCACAGCTTACACGTATCAGGGGTCAAAACAACACGACCTAGAACTAAACAAAAAAACCTAGGGAAAATTGTGCTCACAGAGGTGCCACTCAACTCCCGGCCAGTATGGCCCATGGAGTACAGATTTGTATAGTTTCATCTCTGTCATTCGTACGTACCAGTAGGTATTTCTCTTTTTTTGATGCGAAATGGGCCTTCTTTTGACCTCGATCTCGTCTGCATAGTGGAAAGCGAGAGATGAAGTCTATACGACGGCACAAGCGTACCCAGAAGATGTAGGTTTTCACTCTTACTTTGAATGCTGACGGGTTATACGTGGAGTGTAACACAGAAACAGTGAACAGTGGACAGTGCTGGCAGTGCTCACACTTTGGCAGTGAGCATAATAAAAATTGTGGAGAAGATGCGCTGAGGACGAATAGTCAGTAAATGGGCCATTTGCGGATGGTACCCTGCAGTACGTCTGGTAGTCCTGTAGTGAAAGGGAGATGGTTGGACCAGGTCGTGGACTTGTATGGTAGTCATTGTTACGGGCTCGGCATTTTACTTGGCATTTTTTCGCCTGGATACTTCTCAGCCAACATTATAAAGGGTCCACAAAGTTTTGGGCATAAATAAATTCACGGCGCGTATCTGAATTTTTCGCATGGTAAATTGGCAGACTGTGTTTTCAAGTTAAACAGTTCTCAAGCATAGCATGAAATAAATAAAATTTTACGCCCACTTAGTTCAATGATCGCACGCTTTGTAAGTGGTTTTTATCGTGGAGTGAAGAGCTTATTGGCTTTTCATCTTTATTGACAATAATAATCACTTTTCTTTTGATATAAAACTTTTGCAACCTATTTAATATTCTTCCTCAGTATTGTTTCTGTAATTTTCTTAAAATGTTCCATTTATATTTATAACACTAACGACCCGCTCTTACTTCGCACGGTTTTTACGACTTGCCGAAACATCGAGATTTCTTAGTTATATGTAACTTTAATATTAACTTACTTATGGCGAATTTCACCAAACTTTTATACCGAGTTTAAGTCATAACCTGCGAATAAATTTTGAATTTTTGACAGTTTTTCCATACAAAAACTGTCAGACGACAATTTTATTCCATGGATAAAAGATATCTGACTGATGAAATCAGCCCTTATACACATAAACCTTCCGGAATAAATTCTCTAAACGATGGTGAAAACCTCATCAAAATCTGTTGCGTGGTTTAGAAGAACAACGCGGTCATACAGGCAAACACGAAGAGCGACTTTAATTTATAATATAACTATAGATAATATCAATTTACTTTTGTGATACGACACTACTTAAAAGTAAAGAAATAAAACGGTAATTAGAAAGAAAGAAAATACGTTTAGAAAGGACAAATACACGAAAATAACTAATTGGGAAAAAATATACGTCATATCCACGCAAAATGGCCGTCGCTCAGCATAATGCTGCGACCGTATGCGAGACAGAGTTCACTAAAAAGAGTTACATTTATATTCCACTTCTTATTGATTCGGGAAACGGTACAAAAATAAACAACAATTAACACAAGCATTCATTGCTTTACATTTCAGGCCTAACACAAAGGCTGTGGTCCACAGAAAGGTGGGCGGGCTTTCCGTAAAACAGAGTCTTTAATTCATCATGTGAAAAACCTCACAGTTCAAAGAAAAGTAAAAGACCTTTGATTATTTACGTTTATAATCAAAGATAATGAAAAACCACTGATGGCTTGTCACGGTTCTGATAGAATTTAAATAACATTACATCGCAACTGTATTTCTAGGTGTAGGTTATTTCTACCTAGTAGATATACGGGTCAAATTAAATTAGCTAGCGAAACTTCGCAGACGTCATGGGTAAAAGAAAAAAAAGATTTGATGATTTTTTTCTGGGGTCAAAGACCACTATATTATTTTTAAAAGAGTAACAGTGGAGTTTCTTGCCCATTCTTATCAATACAAAAACGACCTTTTGGAAGTGGCAACTAGAATCAGTTCTATTTCTTTATTTTTGACGTTCAAAAATGCCTTTTTTATGTGCCTAATTGAAATAAATTATTTGACTTTGACTTTGCTAGTATTGTACTTGAAATGAGTTGAGAAAATCTGTTTCTTTTTTTGTTTTATCATGTTTAGATATCACTACCATTACATCTGTAAAGTAAACCAAAAAAAATGTATCTACACTACTTACACACTTACGGCAGATTACCAAAAAAAATCGTAACTTTTTTTTTGTTTTATTATGATTAGATATCGATACCCATCACGTCTACGCAGTTTCGCTAGCTAATTTAATTTGACCCTGTAAAGGTATCATTTCGGTGTTGAAGTTCCTTAAAATAGGGTGCGAGTCTGTCTTGTCATCACAGATTGTCACTAGACTCGCGACAATCTAAGAAGTCTCTTTTGACAGGTACAAAAATGCATTGTGTAGCGATGAAAAAAAAATTGGTTTCTTATAAACTGATTCTCGAGACATATCGATTGAACATACTTAGAGAGTTGGTAATAGACGACTTATCTACCTGATTCTCAAGGCTTAACGTTTAATTATATGTACGAGAACAAAACGTCAAAACGGACTTGTTAGATTGTCGCAAGTGTAACCGGGCACAAATTCAGACAACGTGCAGCACGCCTGCTACTGAGAAATTCCTAATGGAAAACCAATTATTAGAATTCGTGACATCTTCTGCTCGATAATTTTACCTCATTATTGAGTCCCAAAGTTACCATGTTGTAATAATTGGGCTCATCTATGAGGTTAAGGTCGGCTCCCTTACCTCAGTAAACTCATACTGGGTACGGGTACCCAATTATAACTAGATACTAATACACTATAGGTACTAATCAATTGATGTCCGTAGGCTTGAGTGATTTGAGATGGGTAATTGGGATCAATTTTAGTTTGCAGGGTAACATCTCAGCCGATATTCAGTTTATCTAACTGTATCCTGTATTGTCCCACTTAGGGCGAATTTCACCAAACTTTTATACCGAGTATAAGTCTTATCCTGCGAATAAATTTTGATTTTTTGACAGTTGTTCATACAATTCTATTCCACGGATAAAAGATATCTGACTTTGATCAAATCAGCCCTTAGAGCCCCCACCCAGGTATGCAGAAAATTTTGAGAAGTAGTATACAAGAGCGAAAAAAGCAAGCTCGAAATTTTTAAGTAAGGTTTTCTGTTAGGACTATTCATACAGAAAAAGAAATACTTTATCGTCTTTATATACTGAAAAGTTAGACCATTAGACGAATATCGCCATCCTGCTAGAGCGAGCGAAGACAGCTTGAAAATTTTTGCACTCCGGATAGGTTAATTTTCTTTAGAACATCTGCACAAAAATAGGCATCACTTTGTTTGGGAATGTAGAATGCAATAGCGAGTGAAGCGAGCTCGAAAATTCTGGCACCCCGCCCCGGATAGGTAGATATAAATTAGCACCCTAACATAGGAATTACTTAGTCGACTTACGCAGAAAAGTAAGAAGAAAATGTAAGAAGTAAGAGCAACACACTAAGTTATAACACACCGTGAAGTTGATAACACACCATCTCCAATAGATATGTTCTAAATAGTAAAGTAAATAACTCATTTTTCTACAAACAACTAACGACGAATAATCTACCTACACCTAAACATTACGCAAAAGCGGGTCTCGAATAATTTACATTACATAATACAAGGACATATTTAAGACGGCTTCCGAATTAAAGCTGAAACCATAATAATACCCAATCTTTCAATTCCCAACAGATCCCACTCGGAATTGTATTATTCGATTAATCAATTGGAACGTAGGTCGTAATCCGTAGCGGAGAACCAGCAGTACCTAATGCCATTATGAAATAATATGATTGCATGTTTTTATGAAGATTTGCATTTTATTAGCATTTAGTGTGTTTGTCAGTGCTGTGCAGGAAAACATTGTTAGGAAACCGACATACCATCAAACGCTAAAGACATGAATGCGACATCCACGAACCCGCACTGCGCCCACATGGTGACCCACAGCCCACTCTCTCTCACAGAGAGGAAGTCTGTGCAGAGGGAACATTATAGGCTGACATGCAAATATATTCACTTATAAAAAGTCGGGCTTCTGATTTGAGAAAAATCTAATAAATACTGGATAAAACAAAGCTATTAAGTATTTTTCTTTCTTGTACCTACTTATGTATTGAAATATATTTTGTTAGCTTTGCAAAACGATATGGTACAATAAGTCGATTTTCTGATTAAAAGCTTTGCCGAAAAAAATATGCAAACATTTTTCTTACATACTTACAAAAATACCTTTATATTTTTTTCATTCGCGTGTTATACACATGGGTCCCTTAACATAAATCAATTACGTTTTACGGCTTCTTTTTCCTCCCTTCAAAATATTATGTAAGGTGGGGGGGGGCTCTTTGGGCCCTTCTCACTTGGATGTCTGTAGTCATCAACGACCTGAAGCAAGCCCAAGTGGATGACTCAACGACCCAGAACCGAATCATCTGGTGAAGACTGACTAGAAGAGCCGACAATGGCTCCCTGGGCTATTATAACTTTACACCAGTTTCGTGAGAGGTCATACTAACTTTACACCAATTTCGTGACAGGTCATACATTTGCGCTACCAGACAAGATAGTAACAAGGGTAGCCTTCAACGTAATGGTCCATTAATTCAAATCATTTACGAATTTTTATTGAAAGATGAACTTTTATGCGTAAAAAGTGTGCTACGAGTAGGTACATTTTTAGTCGAAAAATCAACATGTTTTTTTCCCAACTGAAATTGTTTAGCACTCGAATAAACTGTGTAAACTTGGAATCGTTGTGTTTCTCATCAAATTAATTTCTATAACTACAAAACCAATTGGAAAACTTTCAATTCAATTCTCAAGATATCCTTCGAACATTTTAACAAGAATTTCTCAGAATCGACCGTCTTCAATTAATCGATGGCCTTATGCATCTATTATTCATGCTAACGGAGAAGTTCCGCTTACTCTTAAAACTTATAAGAGCTTTAGAAAAGTCAATAAACCCAAATAATTCTGAAACGGAAGTTGCATTATCAAGTTAACAATCAATCTGCCCAGCCTTTTCCCAACTATGTTGGGGTCGGCTTCCAGTCTAACCGGATGCAGCTAAATACCAATATTTTACATGGAGCGACTGCCTATCTGACCTCCAAAATCTAATTACTGGGTAACACGATACCCCTTGATACCCCCACGATAACAAGACTGGTTGTCAGGCTGTCGGGCTTCTTCTATACAACTACAGCATCACTGAAAATCAGCGCTGTGCTGTGGGTCCCCATAGCGCAGCATCATGCTGAGTGGCCTTCTTGTCACAGTCATGACGTGCAGCTGCCGATTATTTATCTGTACTTATACTCGTGATCTCATATTTTTACTTAGATCTATTTTATTTTATTTAATATTGCTGATTACTGTTATCACTTTTAATGCACGTGTTTCTGTGACAAATAAACCTATTCTTACTTTCTTTCTTTCATCATTCATGTGAATTCACATCAGAATGATTTCATCGTGTAGACTCTCTTGAATATAGTAGGTACCGCTCTTTCAGTCCTTAAACCTAATAATATCATGAGAAAAGGCTTACCCTAATAGGCAAACTTTTCCGTCTCACATTATTATTATGTGCCTCGCAAAACAGAGAGTAAATTAGGGTGGGAGTAGCATAATACCTATAGGGATGAAAGAACTTACAACTTTTTCTTTCGAAGTTATAAATCATTGTCATAAAATAATATACATTGAAAATATGGCAGTTACTTTGATCGAGACTCCAGGTGAATATGTGATTTTATAGCACCCCTTGTCTGTACAAGGGGTGCTATGATTCTTTACCGGAGCCAACAAATACAGATTTCCGCATATCATGGTAAACTAACTGGTCGACCGCGCTCTGCTCGGGTGAAAATAGATAAACATATAGTCCAGGTTTCCCGAGGCTATGAACATAGAGAACACGAATTTTCTCAGATTGACAGCTAAATCGATTTTTCGCCCCCGTATCTGCAAAACTTTCATCGAAATCGTTAGGCGTTTTCGAGAACTAAATTGCAAATAATATCAAATATTGCTGGATGCCTTTACTGGTAAATAAAACGGTTCGTTAATGAAAACATAGACCAAGGATAAGTCTCGACTTGTACAAGAAACAACATTTCACAAAAAATATATATATTATTAAGTATTTTATGTTTCTCGCAACAAAATCTTGTCTCCTGCATCAAAATAAAAGGAAAGAAAGCTTCAAAGACATTCATCACATCAAAACTTAGAGGTTTCTCCAGCTAGAAGTCTTTCAGGTATATATAGACAAAACTGAATGGTTGGCTGGCTGGAATTAATGAGGATTCCGAGATAGAAACGGTAGAATTATTCGTGGTCCCGCGGGAGATAGGTAGATAAGAATCACCCCAAACCAGGTATAATACGTTAGTCCACAAAATGAGAAAATTGTTAGGCAGATAATCTCAAATTGGCTGCATCTGGCAGAATTATAAAGCTTAACAATGCTGAATAATGCTGTGTTGCAAAAGTATTTGTTATACTGCATAATGAGCTATATTTGATCTGATGCCACTCTAAAAAATCTCCAAGGCAAATGTTCCATCAAAATAAACAACTGTATTTCTTACATTGTCTAAATGTAACCAGATTTTTCACGAAGGGATTGTAACCTGCCAGCTTCACCAACCTAGCTACTGGGACAATACAGATTTCGCAAAAAGGGTTCCTGAATACCCGGAACGCCTTACACCTTTAAATGTTTTGCAACCGGGATTATTATGAGATCAACGTTTACTTGGTCCACTATTAGGCACGGACGAGGAAGGGATCTGAGAACTAGTACTGACTCATTAAAATCCATCCAAAACGCATGAATAAATGCACAGGCGTTACCCAAATTCTGGAGGGAGGTGGGCTGGTTGGAATAACCAACGACGGCCGCCATGGCCCACACTCAATGGTCCACCTTAGGGTGTGGCGGTATCAACTTCGCCACATGCGAACTACGCATCAAAGACCAGGCGTCACATAAATTCTGCATCGCGCAATTAAAGTTTACCGTGCAGTGGATATACGAGAATCCAATATCAATCATTGGGCAGTTGCCCGCCAGACACAACACCCGTCTGAGGATCCTCCCTTTTTTATCGTGGATGAGTGAACTTTACACCCTGTTCCTCATACTTATTTATTTATTTATTGGAAACTCAACAGCTTATTATTAATATGACATTTTAAGTGAAATTTCACCCCACTATCAAAGAACAGCACAATGCAGATGCGACAAAGTAACTAGCATCTTAAAGTTTGCATACACTGAACATTGACAGCGAGATGATGACAATTATCTCTTAAGCCAATAACAGAGTTTCACGGCATTGACATAGCTAGGTTAACTAGAAAGTGGCTAAAAGAAAAAAGAAAGAAATTAATACAATACAAGGTAATGTGGGATTGTTTAATGTGGGATTGTTGACACATTGTTTACAAATCTTAGTCAAAATATTTAAGTGATAACATGACCAACTAAATATTGGGAAAAAGCACAGTATCGTAAAGCCCGATATTGAGAACGTGCTTTGTTGAGTATAATATAAATAAGAAATGAATACCCATACAAAAAAGAGTAGGTAAATATAAGAAAGGGATATAATTATATTCCCTTATTTTAAGTTTCAATTTTAATTTATGAAATGAGTGATGGCACAATTTATTCAAACAATATTTTCTTGACTTGCCTCCGAAATGATGGCTTGGATAAATGAAACATATCAATATTTTCAAAACTCTCAGAGTAGATGCGAGGCAGTCGGGTCATTACAGCATTTCTCCCGTATTTTGTGCGATGGCCAGGGATACTGAATAATTTTGTATGTCTGGTACGTGTTTTTGGGGTACAGAAATATATAGATGAAAGAAGCTCGCTACTGTCCAAACGACCTCGCAGGATATCAAAGAACAAAAGCATATCCAACATCTTACGCCTATCCACAAGGGGAAGCATATTATAGTGTTTGCAGTCTCAGTCATAAGACTCATGTCGTTTTCGGGATTTAAAGTTTAGGAATTTTACGAACTTTTTCTGTAAATTTTCGATTCTTTTAGTATATACCTCGTATTGGAGTGACCAGATTTGGCTACAATACTCCAAAATGCTACGCACATATGCAAAGTATATAATTTTTAAACTATGACAGTTACTACAAGGCTTACAGGTGCGCATTACAAAACCAAGGTTACGAGAGGCTCTACTGGTAATGGTGTCAATATGTTGGTCAAAGAGCAATTTAGAGTCTAACATTATACCAAGATCTCGGACTACGTCAGCTCTTTCGATCACATTATTGCTAAAACCATAAAGATACTTAGTTGGGTATTTGGAACGGCTGAAGCTGATACATTGACATTTCGAGACATTGACAGTGATATTATTTTGTTGATAATACCTGAACAATGCATCAAGATCACGCTGTATCAGTTCACAATCAAGTCCTGATTTTACACACATGTAAATTTTCATGTTCATACACCTAAAAGGGACTAAGAAATCGAAGCCAATAACATAGAACGTATTAATAAATTAGTACGTTATCTAAGTTATACGAGGCATATCTGCAAGCTAGCTACACTATAAAACTACAGCATCATTCATTTGTGAACTCGTGTAGAATTGACCGCTATTGTTTCTGATGTGAGCCACCCTTTGTGCTCAGCTTCATTGTGATCCTGTGTCCCCCTTTTAGTACAAAACTAACTTTTACTCACTATGCGTACACGTGTAACCTTGTTTATTGTATGGCTCCATATCTTTTTGACATACAAATCAATATGAGATTGAAACTTTGATGGAAAATACATACACCTGTTTTCTTAAATTGTTTATTCACTGCTGAAGATTTTAGAGGTTTCGTATGTTATTGCATCAGTTGGCTGAGGGGGTCACCATTTCTTGCCAACGCGGATTGATTATTCAAAACACATAAGATCGTTCTCAGGAGCATGGACGAAGCAGGACAGTGGTTCAATTTGGTACTCCAAATAATGGACCTGTCCATCGATTCCCTTGGACGAGTCTAATATACATACTGGACTAACATCCTAATCCTAACTACTTAATATAATATTATAAATGCGGAAGTGAGTTTATTTATTTGTTTGTTTGTTTGTTACGCTTTCACGCTAAAACGGCTGATCGGATTTAGATGAAATTTGGCACAGGGGTAGACTATGACCTGGAATAGGATATAGGATACTTTTTATCCCGATATTTCCACGGGATCAAGACTTACGCGGGTGAAACCACGGGGCGCAGCTAGTTTTCGATAAATCGGGAACTTATAAACAGCCATATTAAATGCTAAACCCGTAAATGTCAGAGTGAACCCTCAGAAGCCATTACGGACTGGCTATAACTGGCATAACTAAGTTGGCGCAAATTGACAGATCAGTAGTAACCGCGCCCGCGCCGGCGCGCGGCGCGGTAACTAAGTTAACTGCTTGCTCGATAACATGATAAGTACACACCGACCAGTTCAGCTATAACAGCGTTTAACTTGATGGAGGTATGTATATATTACATTTCCGTGTTTTGAGGATAATCTTTTGAATATCCGATTACAAAAATTCTGTCACTGATAGAAAGCTACACTTGGATACCATTTATGTTAAAAAAAATCAATTTCACGCGGATGAAGTCTGGGACTGAAGCTATAGAAAATGTTAATGTTTTAAAAAATCGTTCAACATCGTGCTAAAAAAAACTTTATTTGCATGTCGCCAGGTAGGTCAAGCTTATTTCGGCTGCCACATAAGAATTTTCCCGACCGAACCGATTCTGGTTCTCCACGCTAAGCAGTGGCGAATCCATTGATATTGTAGTTATTACTTAGCGTTTGTGTTCCAAAAGCTTTGATCAAAAAACCAAACAAAATGTAATTAATTTTCATGGAACCTCGCGCACTTGTTGCAAAATATTTCCAACGAATGAATAAATGGATGACTATCATTCATTAAGATGAATGCCATTAGCAAAGCGGGTTGCGTTGCGGCAGATAACACGGGAGTGTAGGGCTGTCACGTAACTCAGGATAGATTAGACTGCGGAGTTTTTTTTTCAAAATAACTACTCTATTTATTTTGAAAAAAAAACTCCTAAACTAAAGTCATGTCATCACCTCTCTCCCTTGAATTTGTATGTTTTATATATATATATATAGTATTTATTATAGTAAATATGTATGTAAGTATATGTATCATAAGTTTATAGCTTATTTATGTACTGTAAACCTGTTTTATCTATAATGCAATACGATATATTATATATTTTTTCTCTTTGTTCCTCTCAATTAGAGCACCTGCCATCTAATCTCTTCACCACCCTTGGTTGACTGGTAGAGAATGCCTCAGGCATTAAGTCCGCCTTTGTACCATTTTTTTGTGCGAAAAGTTAAAATAAATAAATTAATTAACGAAGCAGGTGTTATTATCTTGCTACAATTACACGTTCGTGTTATCGGTAGAACTCATAGAATTCTATTAATTATAATTCTATAATATAAACGATTACCTACGGTTTTTTTTTGTTTTTTCAACACTCGTAAGTATGGTTTTTGGATCTACAGTTGCACACATTGTTGTTTTAATAAGGAAGTATTTTATCAGTAACATACAATAGTGAATTATTATACAACTAACTATTTACTATAAGTTAAAGTCTGTTTTTTAATCTCGACATTTCAAGTGATTGTTGTTTGTTTTTTTCAATTTGGAGTTTGACATTTGCTCCTGTCAAATTAGTCAACGAGATTAAAAAACAGACTCTTAGTTTAATAGAATATAAATATTTTATTTCAGACTGGATACCATAGGATTCCGTACCTGACAATTTAGGTTAGTAGTATTTTTTAAAATTATTTTTTTCCTTGAATTGTTAAAGTATTTCAATTGCATCCAAACGTTAATTTGATTACTTATTTCCGTTCCCTCTGGCAGCCCTAACAGTAAGCCAGGAAATATAATCGCGATGGATTTTTCCGAGCGCCACGTCTCGGTCTCTCGGCGACAATTTAATTCTCCTTAATTCTTCCTGATCTGAGCCTTCGCGCCGAACATAAACGAATTTAAACATATTATAATATTAATATTAAACATGGAAGTCTGTTGTTTGTTTTGGACCCTTCAGTCAGCTGTTGTTTGTTATTATAATTTGACAGATGCAGTGAATGTTCCGGGGTTCTGTTTTTCTCGGATATTGAAGAGATAAACAATAATCTTATCTATCAATATCTAAATATCTACAAGGCGAAGCCGAGGCACACATACGTGAGTCCAGCAATGCCTGGTTGCAGCCAAAGCTTGTAGGTATAGTAGGTACTTTTCTCAACTAATGCGTGTCAATTGAAACTGAGTCAAATTAAAATTTTGAATTATTGTGAATTGTTAAAAAAAATATTATTGAAATATTAATTTTTACTATTAATTATAATCTTTGATTCGTTACCTCCTTGGTTGCCATGTGTAGAAGTAAAACGATCGTTCCATTTTTAAATAACACGACAGATATTATGAGTTTTCATAGTAATAAACAGGACAGATCTACCTGTAACCGTGTACCGATCTATATGTAATCGATGGTCACCCATCCACGAATCGACCTGAACAAACGTAACCATACCTTCGATCGACCCGTGCGGCTGGAGTGTGTGAAATCGTCATATTATTATGACTTCTCCCGCTCTGGGCGGAACGGTAGGGCGTGTCAGACTTTGCCTGTTGCCAAGGTACCGGTATCCCTTTCGGACTTTCTCGCGGGCGGCCGAGCGCCCCCTACTAGCAAAATCCAAGAAATAATATATATCCAACACCACTTTGCTATCATAGCTCGTGTAAAAATCGTATAATTACGTTAGTATAGTGCAAGCTCGTGGTTTTTATAGTGTAATTAGCTCATTAAGTAAACAGTTGCGAGTCAGTTCAACTTTAATCTATTGTAAATGAATATGATTATAATTCTCTACGGAATGAGCAAAGTTATGAACAACTCGTAATTAAAATCATGTAAAGTTGTCTTTGGAAAACATGTGCATAATATTTATTAATTAACCCCTTGTTCTCGTAGTCGCAAGCGTGACTATTGAGCGTGTACTCCGGTGCCTAATTTCATCAAAATCCGTTCAGCCGTTTTAGCGAGAAATCGTAACAAACAAACAATCAAAATCTTAAATAAGAATTAAGTTATTAACGTATGAGTAACGTATCAGATAAAATATTATACCAATCTGAGTGACAGTTTTTCGCTACCCCGATAATTATTATTCAACACTATTTTTTCCTGAACACACTTACACTCCACGCCATTCTGTTTCTGCAATCAAGCCATCCTGAAGCAATCTCTAGACTCTCAACAATCTCTTTACTTCGAGCAACATTCTTTGTAAAATGTTCCCATACAAACTTTTCAATCTAGACTGGAGAACTAACCATGTTAAAACTTCCCACGTCAGACTCGTTCAGGTAATGTAGATAGACTTCTAGAGTACTAGTAGTACGCAGAACTTTCTGCTAGGCTGCGTAAACACACACAAGCTTTATAAGTACAGGTATGTGAGGGCTTGTCTACGAAACGCTACGCCGTAATAGGTAATAGGTAATACGGGCTGGTATCCGCAACTCCACGTCAAAGCGCGTATTTTGCGTACGGGTGGGAAATCGCTTATTCGATCCACCCCAGCTCCTCCAAGAAGGCCAGCAACGCCTTGGTGTTACTGACAATCTCACGTAGGATATCTGGGTTACCGAAGTAACGCAACGCTACGCCGTAGTCTCGCTACGAGTCTACGAAGCTACGAGTGTCGTAGATATAATGGGTACGTGGTACCTTTCAGAGAGTTGTTAGTGTTCTCTGTACAATTTAATGAGATTGGAATGTGAACATCTCTTTAGCTCGTTTTGTCTACGAAATGCTACGGCGTAGTCTCGTTAGTGAAAACGCTACGAGGTATGAATGCTAGATAAAAAGGCAACAGGGCTTACACTTTTCAAGGAAATACTGGAATTTTCATTTGACTCTAGTAATGAAAAACATGAAGCCGCCTTTTTTTTTTCGTATTGTTAGTGACTAACCTTCTGTCAGAGTTTTAAAGCCGGCCCTGACTTAGCTTCACATGCCATCGAGAAATATCTACGAAATATTATGCTGTACTAGGAAATCAACACAACAACAACACAACAACCAGACAACCATTCTTACAAAGGGGTATGGTATTGCCCAGTTACTGGGTTGAGTGGAGGTCAGATAGGCAGTCGCTCCATGTAAAATACTAGTATTCAGCTGCATCCGGTTAGACTAGAATCAGACCCCAACATAGTTAGGAAAAGGCTAGGCAGATTGATTGATTTTTTTAGGAAATATGTCTTTGGTAAGAAAGATAAAGATATAAAGATAACAAATTCCATTGAAGTTGGCTACTACCTAAGAGTTTTATATTAGAGTTTCATATTAGAAATGTAACTACGTCTTTTAATATTATACACTTTAATAACAAAGAATAATCTCATATTTAATAAACCCATGACCCCCCTTTTCCAGTATTAATCTAGGTACGCCATCCCATCAGTCCTCCTCATCAACTTTATATCCTTATCTTATCTTACCTGGACGTAGGTGGTGACCCTGAGAGCAGGGATCCTGACCCTCGCTTGCACAGCGGCGGCCTGGGGGCCGAAGGTCTTCGCTCCACTCCAGACGCGGAGCGAGTGGCAGGGGCTCCTTCAGCCGCTATCACCCTTGCTGACACCAGTGCTGCTTCGGGGCAGTGCTGCAAAGAGGTTTCTATGTCAGTATCGGATAGGCAATCAAACTTGTAAATCGGCATTGAAAGGAATCTATCAAAATAAAATAAAATAAAAATAAAATAAAATTTATTCAAGTTAAAAAGTAAAAATAAGATTTACATTAATTATAAACGAGCTAACTTTAATTCTAGCTGTAATATAGACCTGCCTGATCTAGGTTTGTGAAAACCTGTGTTTCAGGCAAAAGAAATAATACAGGGTGACTTATTTACGTATTAAGAAGAATTCCTTAAACTACTAAAGTATGTGTTATTGCACGACATAGTATGGTTTAGGCGCAATTAAGTCCATACTATTACAGAACGGGTGTAAAAAGACAGTGCAGTCGTAAGTCACTTGTTATTCCCGTCATTATGATTATTTGTTTGTTCTGGACCGTGTCTCGGAACCTTCTGGTTGCGGAGATATTGAAGGTCAAAGTTCCAATTTTCAGACGTTTTTTAAAGAAAGCATGATTTAAATGTTATAATTAAATTAATTTTAAATACCCCCACAAACGAACCGTTGTATGCACCCATAAACAGAATGTTTTGCGTGCGTTACGTTGCACACCAAAAATAAAATTTGTTTCCCAGCAATTATTTTTATGCTATGTTACTTAATTTGATGTACAGAATGCGTAGTTGACGGCTATATGTGATTGATCTTTTAACACCCTGTATATAGAACTTGGATTAATAGATTTAATATTCAAGAAAAATACACACTGTATTGGTTTATACGAGTATGATAGGGGCATTGGACGTTTCCGAGCTCAGAATAATAGAATTAGAAAACAAACAATCAAGCTCACCCACCGAACTACATATATGTAGGCCGAACAAGTACTTAGATGAACATTTGCTTTGGGTTTATAAATAAACAATATAGACAGATGGAAAGTAAAAAAATGATATAATAGAGTATATAATAGAAAATAAACGAGATGTTGCGACTTCGGTGAAAAATAACTTATTCACTTCTCCAAATTATGGACTACCTACGTGCCACCAAATCCGTTCAGCCGTTTAGCGTGAAAATTTGCATGTTTAGCACATCGGTAGACCATAAACTGGCTTAGGACATAGGATACTTTTTATCCCGATATTCCCACGGAATCCAAACTTATGCGAATGAAACCGCGTGTCACAGCTAGTCATTTATAATTATAAATATCTTAACTAGTTGTGCCCGTGACTCGTCCACGTGTCTGTTAAAAATCTACATAATTCATCATCATTATCATCTTCCTGTACTTGTCCCATGTCACTCGGGGTCGAATTTCGATCGTCGATTCTTCTTCCATTCTCCCTCGACGCACGCTATCATTCACTCCCTTCTCTTTCATATATATTTTAATGTCTTTTTAATCCAAAAATATTCGAAGTTATTGACTATTGGGTCGACGAATTGAGCTATGTGCCGGCAAAAACTTTAAACAAAGCGTTATTTTTGTTACAAAAGAAAAGAAATAAAATACATATTTAGCACATAAAAAGGCACAAACCAAAAAAAAAACTGAAAAAAATGTAACAGCATGTCCCATACAAAACATCAATACATCCTCGACCCAAATGTATGGGACCGCTAATTATTGACCACACCTTTCTGATATAAGCTGTATTTACAACTATCTATACAATGATTCAACCTCAAACTGACAGGTATCCCCTTGGGAATAATTGAAGGCTCCCGACATATTAATGGAGATGAGTTTATGCATCGTCTGGAGTTAACAATAAGTAATTCAGCTACAAACTTAGTTTACAATATTGCATCCCAACTAATACGAAATACTCGTAGAGATTTCAGCGCTTGCAAAATTTCAAATTACAAACTAACAAGTCTTGTTTAGATTACCATAATTCAGCTAGTCGACGGTAATCAATAGGCACTCCTCCTTAAGATATGTAAAGTAATTCTACAACAAATGCTATTTATCAAACTGTAATTCCGCCAGCAACTCGAAATATTCGCTTATTCACATTTTCGTCACTTCTTCCAAATGTTCACGTAACGGCGCGGCGCGGCGCCGAGTGAAATCGCATAAAAGAAATTCTTTTTAAACTTTTTTTATGTTATTTTAATGATCGCGTCAAAAAGCCTTTCTTTGTAGCCAGTATTTTTATTATTCAAACTTTTCTTTGCCAAAAATAAATTAATTCATAACTTTCGTAATTTGGAATTTTTCAAATTCGAATTCATTTATTTCTGTCACTATTGACAAGTTCGCAATTAAAACTTTTTCATTTGAGCCTCGTTTGTTTTTGTGAAACACGTTGGAAAACGATCAATACATTTAATCTACTGGGACCTTCACGAAACATTAGGCAGAATCTTTTAAACATCGTCTTGTAAAAACAATCAATTTTCAACAACCAAATTCCTGATGATCGCCTTTGAATTTTCCATTTACTAAATAAACTGAAACCTTTCAGAATTAAAATCCAGTGCTTTGTTCACTAGGCCTTGTTGTATCAAGGGAATTAAAGGAAAATAATATTACCTAAATAGGTAAATGTTCGGACATAGTTTAGTACGACGCGAAGTTGTGTATCTAGCTCGGAGGCGTTGACAACTAAAAGCGTCAACAAAGGTAAACATAAGCTTAATTTCGAAGCTTGTACTAGATTCGACCTTGGCATTTTGAAATGAACAAGAACTAAATTATATGTAATTTATTGTACGCCATTTTCCCGCGACCTCGCTGCTTTGTGATAGTACATGAGTGCCATCAAAATCCGGAGAATAGTTCCTTTGTTGTTGATAAAGAGGCAGGCAAATGAGAAATAGAGGGAAAACTGTACCTACTATGAGTCATTGACTTGCTTTAACTTTACTGCAATGTGTAACTGAAACACACACACACACACACATGAAACACATACACACATGAAACACATACACACATGAAACACACACATAATGATGGAACATTATGAAAGTAGTTTGTTTATAATCGTTTACTGAATTTCTGTCATTTTTATAGGTAAGTTTTATCCCAAAATTAATTAAACATACGTTAATTATAGTTACATATCCACTGTACAGTCAAAACAAACCAAAATGGACGACTGAATGTGCGTATAAATTTGTAACGTGACCACAATTTTCTCTTACAATCAGTACTTATAACTAATTTAATAAATAAACAAAATTCAGTGGATGTAATATGATTGTACCCAAGATTCTGTAATACTATATTTAAAAGAGTGTCTTTAGAGTTTAGAGACAGACCATGAATCAGTTCTATTTCTTTGTTTTTGACGTTAAAAAGTGCCTTTTATGTGCCTATTTGAAATAAATTATTTTATCCATCGGTTTCCATCTAGCGTAATCGAGATCAAGAGCAGACAAATACTGTAATTTAAAAAATCTGGATCGACCATTAATGTATGCACAGATTAAAGATCAAATGATTTATTTCAATCAATCAAAATGGATTGATCTAATTAACAGTTAATTCATTCATCATTTAAAAGGGTAATGTTTCGAAAATTACTGACCGACCCTTTACAGCTTAACAAGTAAATTACAACTACATGTGCGTTCATGCTGACATGAACGCACATTATATTAAATTACCATTATTTTCACCGTAAAAAGCAATTACCTAAACTATTCGAGACTTGAGAGCCGCCAGCAGGCCGCGCGTATTATGGTGCGAGCGAGATAAAATCTGATGTAGGAAATGGCCCTAAGAGCATTATTAATTGCCTCCTGTTGTAGCCTGACGTTTACATTCGCTGAACCATACCGAGCAATCTCCGAGCTAACAGATTGGCTATTATAACACATATGTATGTCAATGTCAACAGGAATATAAATTACTAGTTAATAACATAACATCACGCGTGTATTCCGTTAAAGGGGTGGGCAGAGATGTATGAGTACACCACCATGTCAGATATTGCCATCATACGGACACAAATCCAGAGTCCGGGCTGCTACTGACAAATTATTAAAGGCCCGACGAAAAAACACGTTTATTGCATGCAAAAAACGTGTTTTTTCGTCGGGCATAGTTAAATTTTTATTATCCGTTAGTATAGCATCAATAAAAATACACAATCTGTGAAAATTTCAACCTTCCAACTATTACGGTCCATGAGATACAACCCGCTGACAGACGGACGGACAGCGGAGGCTTAGAAATAGGGTTCTGTTTGGCATCCTTCGGATTTGGAACCCTAAAAAGCTACGGTCTAGCAACCCTATACCAGATTAAAATAAACAATTTAGTAAACTGCAACACCAGACAGTCTGGCCGTCTGACAAAAGCGAAATCCTCTTTACAGCCAGTCATCCCTGGAGATAAAGTGAACTCGTCTGGATTTATCGCTGGAAAATACCCCTAGAAAAAAGGTGACAAATGCGGGGGATTCCCCTTTGTTGGATTAAAGAGCCAACGTACCCACGTGGATGAGTAAATATTGTGTTTAGAAAGTTTTACACGGGTTTTTGTTTGAACTATAAATTACTAACTTTTGCTACGTGTAGGTTAAAAAAATGTGCCACGGAAAATACTACCGGGATAAAAATCTTAGGTCCTAACCACGGCCATAGTCTACCCGTCTGGCAAATTTTATCCAAATTCGTGCAGCTGTTGAGGCGTGAAAAGGTAACAGACGGACCGACATACAAAGTTACTTTTTATTTAGAGAGAGATCACGATCATAGAGATCACGCTAAAAATGTATATTTTAAGACCTTTTATGTATGTTTTGTTCACAAATAAAGTTTGATTTGATTTGATATTTATTTATTAGTCTGGATGGATTATTTATTAATTTATTTAATACTTCAAGACACACAAACGTACAGAGGCGGACTAGTATGTATAAAAGCTGGTTATCCCACTGCTCGTCAAGCGGCTCAAGTAATATTCAGAAGTTCAAACGGGCATTGCTCACCACGCTTGTTAAATATATGATTTCAGATCATTCAATACCAGCCGATCTATTCTTCAAAAATATCACTGTGAAAACTTAGGTCACTTCACCTAAGTTTTCACAGTGATATTTTTGTAGTGGACTGTCAAAGTGTCCTAGACTCGCGACAATCTAAGAAGTCCGTTTTGACAGCTATAAAAATGCTTTGTAGCGATGAAAAAAAAATTATTTCTTATAAACTGATTCTCGAGACATATCGATTGATCATAATTAGAGAATTTGTAATCGACGACTTATCTACATTGCCTAAAACTGATCCTCAAGGCATAACGTTTTATTACATGTACGAGAACGAAACGTCAAAACGGACTTCTTAGATTGTCACGAGTGTGGAGGCCTCCAGCAGTGGACGTTTTTCGGCTGAAATGATGATGATGATGTCAAAGTGTCAATAATTGACACTATCCCTAGTATTGGAATGACAACTCGCTCAAGTTCACTTCACCTCAGTTTTCATGGTGAGATTTTTACAAATTAGCACTCGGTGTCCAAATTACATAAAAAGTAGGTACCGAACATTTACCATGCAGAAAAAATAATATATTTTTATTTTTTTTTTTACTGAAATAAAATTGAAGAACCTCCACAAAATTTCATATTAAATTCGTTCTTTAGAACATGACTTCATTGAAAACACCCCCTTTTCTCGTAAATATGTAGAAGTTTTGAAATGTATGCAAACTCATTTTACACGTACCTAACTGTATCAAGAGAACTACCAGTTAATATTGTAGGCACTTGTAATATTATGTTTTAAGTGTCATTTTGGTTTTGTATTTATTTGTATAGTTTATTTAGTCATTTAATTTAGTTTTATAATGTATTTATAAGATTTATCATAAAGGTTACAATAAAAATGTAAACATAAAAATAGAAAAAGATTACTAATTGTGAATTAAATAATAACGATGTATTTCTACCTTACAGTCACTACCTCATACTAATGATCGCTGTGTAATTTTACATCAACAAATGTACATACTTATAACTTTTTTCTTAATGTCCCTCGGCAAACTTTGTGTTTCGTAAGTCGTCGGATTCCTATCAGCCTATATAAAAAATGTACTCTGTGCCTATCAGTTGCCTTTTCTGCACTTAGTGCAGACCGGACGCTCTCAATCGACTTGGAACTATATGTATAGATTTGATAATACTCTGTTAATGTAATGTAATTTATTTAAAAAATGGGAGGTAATAGTTTAAGGAAAATACATAGTTTTACAGCTCCATATAATTCACATGGAAATCAAAACAAAACAACAATAAAGTTGGTTCCGAATTCAAATTATTATACACGATAAATCTAATAATTGATGGACACGGAAATTAACATTCGTTTGTATTCGGAAATGCGATGATTCCCAAGGGACATTACGAAAATAGTTGTACTGTACATAATACCTAATGATATTTATGACTTAACTTTACACAGTGATAAGTAAACCTTTTTTGGAGCATGAGGGCGTGTCAGACTTTTACTGACTAAAATCCACCCGTGTTCCTTCAGTTGCTTGTTGCTAAGGGTCCCGGTATCCCTTTCCGACTTTCCCGCAATTATTAGTACCTAACCCTGAGACTATGTTTTATCTATCATCAAGTCTGACTTATAAATTGAGTTTAACAACGCTTTTCTTTTCCAATATAAAGTAAGTATGATCCGAGCACCATGTATCTGGTAATTAATTTATTTATCATTGCTCCATTTATAATTCTTTCTTATAGTAGTCTTCACATATAATTATATAATTCATGTATACAAAATATTGTAAAACATTTTTAAAAGAGTAACGGTGGAGTTTCTTGCCCATTCTTCTCCATACGAAAACTACCTTTTGGAAGGGGCAACTAGAAACAGTTCTATTTCTATATTTTGACGTTCAAAAGTGCCTATTTGACATAAATTATTTGACTTTTACTTTGACCTGTGCAACACGGTTTCTCCGCATAGATATTTGTTTGAAAAGTTATCTGGGGGCACGGCAAGTGCCCCGCCAAGTCGACCAAAAACAAGCAAACAAACGCCTGGCGGTACAGTACGACACAACTTAGATTCATTCATTTCAATTTTACGAATGTATTTGGTTATATGACTTAACAAGTTATTGCGGTTACGTAAAGATCATTTTCACCTAAAGCAGTAATAAAGATTGGAGATTTTGAAGGCGCACTCAGTTCGGATGGTGATCGGTTTTAAGAATTTTGCCGATGCTACATCTTAGTTGTGTCGTACTGTACCATCCTTTTCTCGAAGCCATTCAGTATATTTCCGGCCCCCTGTAACTTTGTTGTGGATAAAGCTAGAAGCCTGAATTTTCAGTGACCAAAAATCTTGATTTTACATTCACTCACGCAACTGCGTTCTGATCTTGCATTTTTTTACATGTTAGGTATGTTTTTGGTGGGTTGAGATATCTTAAAGACATTCCAAGCTTGAAAAAGCTTATTGGAGAAAAATTCTTGAACAAAAATCTAATTTGTTTCGCCGACAAAATCCTACTTACATAAACAGATTGAATATGAAAATTAAGAAGAAAACAATTTCATAAAACGGCGCGCGTGTCGAAAGAACTCGAAATACTCAAAATATTCCTATTTCAAGAGTTATTAATCCTGTCTGATCCTTGTAAATGAAATCAAAGCACACTCGCTTGGAAACTAATATGAAATTCAATATCAAGTGGAATTATCACGCTGCCGACGCGGATTTAATCTTTTAATAAAATTATTATACTCTGTTTAATTTTCCGCCGTTTTTATGTTTCTCCAAAATTCTCCCGATGCAGAATATACAAAGCGATCGTATCGTGGAGGAAGATTTAATAAGCTATACCAAATAGAAGCTGCGAGACTTTATAATATTACTAGCGGTTGCTCGCGGTTTCACTCGCATTTTTCCCACCTACTTACTACATGTAAAAGGATAAAAAGTATCCTGTTTATGTAATCAAAACTATAGTCTATGTGTGTGAGTTTTAGCTAAATCCGTTCAGCCGTTTACGTGTGATGGAGTCACAAGCTTACTAACATTCAATCTTTCAGGTTTGTTAGAGTAACTGCGTGACAGACGGACAAAACACAATCTATCCCATTGAATAGGATCTATCTGCCTAGCGTTTTCCCAACTATGTTGGGGTCGGCTTCCAGTCTAACCGGATGCTGCTGAATACCGGTATTTTATATGGAGCGACTGCCTATCTGACCTCCACAACCCAGTAACTGGGTAATACGATACCCCTTGGTAAGACTGGTTGTCAGACTTTCGGGCTTCTGACGACCCGTAACGATTGTCAAAGATCCACGATGACATCCGGGACCAACGGCTTAACGCGCTTTCCGAGACACGGAGGAGTCTCGATATGTACGACCAACGACCAACCGACCAACCCCGGCAAGCGTAGCTTAACCTGATCGATCGACCCGTGCGGCTGTTATTACTTAGCCACGAGCTCCTCATATTCAATATTCCTTAGAAGATGTAGATGCAAAATAACAGGTCGCGCGTTTTCTGTAGAATTCTCGCGCATTCTCGGTAATTCCCGCAGTTACAAGCTTATATCTAGTTCGTACGTTACACAATTGACATTAAGATCATTTTGCTTTGCACAACATCGTTACAAAAACTCACTTCCATTTCGTTCCGTGGCAATGTAAATTGAGCCATAAAGCTCTCTCGCGGAGGAGAAGCACTTTAAAAGGCTTACATCTATAAAGAACAGTTTGCTGAAGAAAAACGTGTGACCTTCAAGGTGATATCGGTAGGTACAGTCGATAAAGTAACTGGAACTTACAGGGACGACCTACAAAAGATTGGTAGTAATAATAAATTATCAAGGGACTGAAAGATACCTTTTGGTAAACGAAATGGTAACAAACACACTGCCTCGTGGAGGTAAAATCACAATAAAAGAGGGTAGACAACTATTATTGATTTGATGTAGGTACGATAGGTGGGTACAGTCAGCGTCAAAAAGTTAAAATGAAGTTGTAAAAAGATGTATGACATATACATATTTTAATCCGTATAATTATGAACTTCGTTAGTTGATAATCTATCGGTATTATACCTCTTAGATTATAAATTGTCGAAAAATTGTACATTGCAACAAATACTACTATTTAATACTATTTACAATTTAATGCATTATTTTTCGATAGTTTATAATCTATATGGGATAACGTCAAATTGTGAACTGGTATCAAACTTGCTAGCTAATACTAAATAGTTGCGAGCAACTTGGAAGTAGGTTGGTCACAGACTCACAGTTCTAACTTCTAAGCTAACCAAACCCATTTCACAATTTTTCGACAGTTTATAATGTAACCCTAACGGAAAGAATACCGATAAATCATAAACTCAAGGTTCTCACAAATCTTACGGTGACTTAAGGGCGCACCCAATCACATTAAATTGCTTAGCATGATCCTCTGTTATGCCGAAAATACTGCAGCATTAATTTTGAAATAAATATATGTTAAAGTTGAGGATTGATACTAGATCTTATATGAGGTGAAAACAAGTTTACATACAATTTTCTCGATAGAAAAAAAATCCAAAGTTACCTCTGCACAGAATTATAAACCGCTGGTATTCAAAAAATACTTCAAATGAGATCATGAAACTTTGCATGATAACTGAACTAACTATAAAGCATTTTTTTTTAATTACCATTATTTTAACCGTAAAAAGCAATTACCTAAACTTTTCGACGCTTTAGAGCCGCTAGCGCCCCACTTCGTCTCGTTCTCACTCAGGTCGCGAGTAGTATGGTGTGAGCAGGATAAAATCTGAGGTAGGGTGCATCCTTAAACACCGACAAGAATTCATTTGATTATCATCAATATTTATGTTCCATAACAATTTGTATCAACGTGTAGCTACTTTTAAGTACCTATCTAATGTGTAATATTATCTTTGTGGCTACAAATTGATACAATAATATGGAACAACAAAAATTGTAGACAACATAATGAATTCCAGTCGATGTATACATATTTTTGAGGCTGACTGTACCTACTATCCTATTCTTTATTATTCCACTACTATTCGTCGATAAATTAAGTCTCGGGTTTTTGGTTTTTCGGTACCAACGGTACCAGTTTGGGGAAATTACTTTCTCCTAGCTTCATTCTCGCAAGTCATTACAGTGCCATTAAGTGTTAATTTGCTTTTATCACCAGGTTTTTCAGTTGAGTGCTTTAAATTAGGTAATATACAGGGTGATAGAGACATCGTCGCGCAAACTGTAACCATGAATCCAGCACATGGTTCTAGACCCCCTACCATAGAAATTATTCGTCGGTTATAAAAAAAAACATATGTTTCATAGAAAAGTACAATACCTTATGGAAAGGGGATTTTTTTTTTATAACCTCTTCAGGGTTTCAGAGTCATGTACTTCCTGAATCCATGGTAACAGGTTGCGCGTCGATGTATGCCATCCTGCAGCCAAAATTATGCCTCTTATTCAAGCAAAGTAAGTTTGTCAATTTTGTCTATTGCTTGATGTTCGGGACGATCACAATTTACGTTGCATAAACTATTGATAATTAACTGTATTATGACACTGACAATTAATTGACAGTAAACAAACAAACAAAAACATATAAGAGTACTGGGTATACTGTATTTAAAATATAACCATAAACGTTTAGGTAATATCAGATGTCTGAAAACACTTAACTGTCTGTAAATATAAACAAAAAATATTTTTACAATATAACTTGCTTTAAAATAAACGAGCATTTTCCATTTCGTAAATGGCTTTAAAAAATATAAATCTATAATTTTATGAAACCCATGTCAAAAATAATAACGTCCATACGGTCCTAAACATACATCAAAATATTAAAGAAAGTAATGGATATTGGACGTCTCTCCAAAATAAAACTTTATTAAATATATAACCATTTTATAAAAATCCCGAAATAATTCTCGAACAATATTTATTATTTTAGAAATATTTTACGAAAATAATTTGGAACTTATAATAAAAAAATAGTCACTTAGAATTTTTGTTCGTTTGTCTGTTTGTCTGGATGTATGTTCCGGTTTAGCGCAAAAACGGCTGAACGGATTTATATAAAACTAGCGTCCGCCCGCGGCTTCGTCCGCGTGGTATGTCGATAAAAAGTAGCCTATGTCCCTTCTCAGGCTCTAGACTATCTGTGTACCAAATTTCATTTAAATCGGTGCAGTAGTTTTGGCGTGAAAGCGCGTCAGACAGACAGACAGAGTTTATTTATTTATTTATTATTTTTTTTACTTTAACATAAAACGGCCAGGGCCAATTACATTAGTTAAAGACAAACACAAAAACACATTCCAGAGTACAGTAACTTAAGTATACAGCTACTCGACAGTCATTCGCGACAGTCATACGCTCATCTCACAATACTCCAGGCATACTGACAAGATCTTCTTCCATTCATCCGCGAACACATCACAGTCAGGCTTAGCGTCCAAGAGAGCGTTGAGCGCAGAGAGTGTGCGAGGGATAGGAGACTGGGCTCGAGCCACGGTTCTACTCCGAGGCACGGCGAACAATCTATGCCTCCTGCCACGGTTGTACTTTAACGGAGCAAAAAGATGGGATAGTTCGCCATGCAGTTCAGGAGCATCTGTTTTTCCGTGAAGGATCTTGCACATATTAATAATTTGGTCATTTTTTCTTCTAACCTCGAGAGAATTGTATCCTAAACAGCCTAAAAGAAAGTTCGAAGGGTACAAAAACGGATAATATCCATTCAAACGTTTGTAAAGATACCTAAGATAAGCTTTTTGTACTTTTTCTAAGAGTAAAGTGTACTTGTTTTCGTGCGGGTTCCAGACGCATGCACTGGACTCCAACTTACTCCGAACAAGTACATTAAAAATAGATTTGATAGCGCTGATGTTGCTAAAATCTTTAGCATTGCGCAGGATAAAACCTAATCGTTTAAATGAGTCTTTTGCTACCGAAGCTATGTGATCATGAAACGTAAGCTTGTTGTCAAATATGACACCCAGATCTTTCATTCCAGTTGTTCTAGTAATGGCGCTACCATTAATTCTATAAGTAAAACTCATCGGGTTTCTTGCTCGGGTAAAACTCATGACGAAGCATTTGGAATAGTTGAATTCCATTTTGTTCTGAACACTCCACTCCACTATCGCCTCAATATCACGTTGCAGCGCGAGACCATCGGATTCAGAGTGAATTTCAGAAAAGAGTTTCAAATCATCTGCATACAATAGACTTCTAGCGTGATGAATAACTAAAGGAAGGTCGTTGATCATTATCAAGAAAAGAAGCGGTCCTAGGATGGATCCTTGACTGACTCCAGAACGCGTATGATAGTGCTGGGATTCATAAAGACCCAGTCTGACAAACTGCTGACGATCGCGGAGGTAGTCAGCGAGGAGTCGTAACAGACCTGGCGGAAATCCGATGGCACATAGTTTTGCCAGCAGAATATCATTATTGACCCTATCAAACGCCTTCCGGAAGTCGAAGTACAAGACATCGACCTGACTTCCACAGTCCAATCGTTTTGATATATAGTCTACTAGGGTAAGAAGGTTAGTATTTACTGATCGTTTTGCTCTGAAACCATGTTGTTCGTCACATAGATACTTTTCAACTTGGGAATAAATATAATTATGTAGTATGTTTTCAAAAACTTTAGCCGGCGATGACAAAACAGCAATAGGACGGAATTCTTCTACTAATGTTTTATTCAAACTCTTGGGAATAGGAGTGACCCTTGAAATCTTCCATTGTGGTGGGTATAATCCGGTTTTTAAGGATTGATTAAATATATGTAATAATGGTAAGCAAAAATGTTTTTTAAAACTCTTCAAAATTTCTGGAGGAATGTTGTCAGGCCCTACCGAACTACTAAGTTTAAGTTTACTTATTCCTGACATGACATCTTGAGGAGTGAATTTAAATATATTTATATAATTACTGCTAACATAAGTATCACAAAGGGAAGCCTTTTCAACATCAAGTTGCGGAACATCGGGAAGATAAACGCTAACAAAGAAATCAGCGAAGGCGTCAGCCGCGCGAACACCTGAAAATTTTTCATCGTTGTATGTAACACTCGGCTCAAAACCACCTTTTGAGCGTAAGCTGGTAATATGTTGCCAGAAATTACGCGGATTGATTCTTAAATTATTTTCGATCATTTTGGTATACGATGCATAAGCAAGTGCCACCCGTGTTTTAAGGCTAGCTCTCAAATCTGAAAATTTTTTATGGGCTACTGTACATTTAGTGCGCTTCCAGGCAGCATGCCACTTGAGCTTAAATCTAGTGTCCTGAATGATGTCTTTAGTGAACCACACTGGATAACGCCTACTTGTAGCTTTACATCGACGTTTCTTCGGTACACAAGCATCGAAGATGGAATAAATCGACTCATAAAAGTATTTTGTAGTTACTTTTACTTTTGCAGAAATAGGTATTAGTAAGGATTTGGCGCACTGATAGTTAGGATTACCTATAAGTTAGGATACTAACCCGGTAGTACGTTCCCGTAGGATATTTTCCGTTATCCACGCAGGTGAAGCCGCTGGTAAAAGCTAGTTTGGAATAAAGTTTGCTATTTTGGATATAAAAAAGATAAAAGGCCTTCCAGACGTCTTATGTCCATTTTTCATAACATTGGATTGCGGTCAAGGGCTACGATCTGCGTATAAAGGTGATTTAAAGCACCGCCATTTTCATTATTTTTTCTACATTTTTTAAACTAAATAGGTAATGGTATAGGTATGTTACGAGGAGGTATTTAGAGGTATTTAGGTAAGAGTCTTCTTAAAACGCCTATAATTTAAAATAAACAAAATTAATATCCGAGTTCATTAATTATTCTGAAGAATGCAATTAGTTATATGTAATTTTTGTTTCAAACATTGACGAATTGCGTCAAATTTTTAGCGAACAAACGAATAAACCGGTAAAGCAATCTCCTGTCGCCTTCAAAATATCGAATATCCACCACAAACGAGAATCCTTGCGGGTGAAATACATAGAAAATATCGCTTAGCGATGAAAATCGAAGTTTCACATTACCGGATTGCCCGGCTTTTGTAGTAACCCGCAAGGCCCTCCCGATACCCGACCATTTGACCAGGGTATCGGTATCCGTACGATCTTCTATAACTATACATAAAATATTACTTTCATTATAATAAAATAGTCATCATAATGAATAGCCTTTTCCAACTATGTTGGAATTGGCTACCAGTCTAACCGGATGCAGCTGAATAATAATATAGTAACGAAGTCAAAACTGTACATTGAATATTTTTGAAAAAAAGTAACTGCTACGAGGTGTACGAGTCTGATGCCGGAATTATTATAGTTTGTAATATTTTAGTCCATTTGTCTGGATGTATGCTCCGGATTGGCGCAAAAACGGCTGAACGGATTTGGATGAAATTTGACAACCTATGAAAAATAACGAAACCTTGAAATATGTACGATACGATTGGGTAATTATGATAAAATCTATATCTACACATTATGATAAGTCGCTTGTCTGTGTGACCGCGTTGTTCTTCTAAAATACGCAACGGATTTTTTTGCGGTTTTCACCATCCTCTATAGGATTTATTAAGGAAAGTTTATTTGTAAAACACATTAAACATAAAACTAACATTATGATAAAAAAACGATGTTTTGTCAAGTCATAAAAACGGTGCGAAGCAACGGGCAGGTCGCTAGTACCTGCAGTATAAAATATTATGCTGACGTGAACTTTAGCAAAAAGTATTCGTCACCGTCAGAGAGTAATAAATTGAGCATTTCTAGCAATTTTCTTGAAAAATCTTAAAAACTTTAACTCATCTTGTCGCTGTGGATGAAGACTTGCTAAAGTTTCATTTCTGTAATGTTCTTTAATCTATACTTATAATAATTTCTGTAATATTCAGTACTGATTTATGTTGCTAAGTTAGTACCAAAATACTTATTATTCTGTCGAATGTATGACAAGAAGTATTAGGTAGGCAAGTATAAATACCAAGCGTTGACGGATGTATGTTCCATAGACAAAATCAGCCTATAACGTTCCCAACTTCCCACTGCTGGGACACAGGCCTCCTCTCTGTGAGAGGGAGTGGGGTGTAATCCACTACGCGGGCCCAGTGCGGGTTGGTAGATGTCACATGTATTCGATGGTTTGGGTTCTAGGACATGCCGGTTTCCTCACGATGTATTTCTTCAACGTTTAGCGTTGTTCCATACGTAACCTAAAATATATTACGTGGGAGTCACTTCTCTTAAGTTGTTATACCGTTTCTAATTTGTTTATGTATCCTGTCCTTATTAAAAAGCTTCACAAAATATAGACCTACATCTTATAATACTTGTATCCATATTAATATTATAAATTCGAAAGTAGCTACTTTTTATCGACAAACCACGTGGGCGAAGCCGCGGGCGGAAGCTAGTAAAATATAAATTAAAGCTACACGTTCCAACCCTTCGTTTTTTAAATCCCAGATAGTAATTTGACAGGTATACAAATGTCAAACTCCAAATTAAAACAATACAAACAACAAAGATTTGAAATATCAAATTACTATCCAGGATTAAAAAACGAAATTTAGGTACCTACATCAAGAGTTGACTACTAAAAGAAATCAACAAAACATTGAATTACAAATTCCACTTCGTGTTTTAATTTAAAAACCTTCTTCATTTTCATACGACCCGGTATGAATTTCATCTCCCACTCATATCGTCGAGTGCCTACTCGGACAGAAAACATAATTTATAAAACTGAGTTCAGATACACCTCTATTTTATACGTATTTTAAATAGGCTATCTCTCGGATTCATGAAATATGGCAGCTGTAAATAAAATATTTTATTCGGATACCGTTGCCATACAAACCGCCTCACTCTTTATGAATTTTCCACTACCTAGTGAAAATGTAGGCAACTTACCTTCTTTTAACGAATGAAGCCTTAGTTCCATACATAAAGGTTATACCTATTTTACCCACATCAAGTTAAGTAAGATATGAAACAACATTCTTGTAGGTCAAAGTTCAGGATGGCTTTGAACTTCAGAAAACGTTACATCCTAGGCACCCAGCGCCTATCAACTGAGATGTTAATGCTACGTTTCAAGTACCTATACAGTGTTTTGTAGAAAAAGATAAAAATACCTACAGGTTTTATAAAAGTTTAGTCATGAAAACGCAGCCCTGTTTTGTTTCTGTATCTTTTTTTTTTTTTTGGTTTGTCGGTAATGTTCAAGTGACTTCTCTCCCGCTCTGGGCGGAGCGGGAGGGCTTGTCAGACCTTTGCTGACTAAAACCCACCCATGTTCCTTTAGTTGCCAAGGGTCGTGGTATCCCTTTCGGACTTATTTTACACAGCAAACATTCGTGTAGTCAGTACGTGGAAACCAGCACGAAGACGCGAGCAACGACCGCATGTTACACGTCGTAGCGTAACTTGCTCGCTGCGAATGGTACATTACGCCCCGTAACGCCGGTCAGTACACGGCTTTAGATACAGAAACGTTTGACACAGAGCGTTTCTGAACAGTAACTTATTATATTTAATTTCATAAAATCAATAAGTACTTCATCATCTTCCTGCCTTTGTCTTATGTTACTTGGAGACGGCACAACACGTTTTCTTCTTCAACAGGTAAATATTGAAAGGAAAGACATAGGTAAATATGTCCGGGTAGACAGTCAAAACTTTGAATTCGTCGAAAAAACTTGCGTCCAACCGTTGGTCGCTAATTGCACAAGCACAATGACGCGAGTGAGACGTAGTTGTCACGGACGCCAGCATAACAAAGTTGGCTTGTTTGTTTTAGTGCTTGTGCAGCGCGCAACTATCTAGACATATAAATATTCAAAGATTGAGAATTTATCTGAAGACCAAAGAATCTAGACAAATGAAGCTTTTTTTTTCTTACTGTCTTCTTCAAATAGCCAACCACTTAATTAAGACTTTTAATAGTTTAATTCATAAAAACCGGCCAAGTGCGAGTCGGACTCGCGCACGAATGGTTCCGTACCATTATCTATAAAAACGGCAAAAAAAAACACGTTTGTTGTATGGGAGCCCCTTAAATATTTATTTTATTTTTGTTTTTAGTATTTTTTGTTATAGCGGCAACAGATATACATCATCTGTGAAAATTTCAACTGTCTAGCTATCACGGTTCATGAGATACAGCCTGGTGACAGACGGACCGACAGACAGACAGCGAAGCCTTAGTAATAGGGTCCCGTTTTACCCTTTGGGTACGGAACCCTAAAAACTAAGAAGCGTTGACAATAAAACAATCCACCCTCTTCAACGACCTCATTTCCTCTACAGTTCTTTCTTTCACTGTTTGTTAACGCGTCCGATTGCTCAGTAAACCCCTTTAATTGCTTTGTCACGAAAGAAACACTACAAAAAAAGGAAACGGGAAAAACAAAAGATTAATTATGTATACATTTGCCTTAAGCCAGACACAGACACATTATTTGAACACTTGTGATCAAATACCCTAACACCCGTGCCTCACATGTGTTCAAATAATGTTGCTATGTCTAGCGCCGGCTTTATAATGGTGCAGCCAAACCGCAGTAAATTTTTGTAGAGCAACTTTTTTAAGTAGGAAATAGTGGACAATGTTTGATACAGAAAGTTACGGTTAGTCCCTCTATGCTTATGTAGGATTTACAGAATTATAAACATTAGAATCAGCAATACAATTATCTTTTGCAGTGTAGCGAAAAATGAATATATTTTGCCTGTATACCAAATAGCTTGTTCGACTGTAACCTACACATTATAATTTATGTACAATATGTACAGCAAACATTATAACATCGACTTTATGTTAGTAGATCAACACGCCTGTTTGTGCTCACTTCAATAAATAACCGTCGAACTGTATCGAACATTAAGTACCAACTCCACTCGGTTAAAAGCAATCGACTGATCTAAATTAGGTAGGTACTTAATTAATTACTCCAAAGTACCTAATGGATTGATCACCGCAGGGCGAGCATTTAGGAACTAAAGAGCTTTTTCTCGAACATGCTTGGAAATTCGAGCATTATTTTGACAACCTTCTTCGAGATACTAAATCGAAATTGCTGTACTGGTCAAAAACAAGTTATGATGCGGCCAGCAATGTAACTATAAAAATCCATATCTGTCTTGTTTAGCGGCCAAATAAATTACTATGAAAACTCCTATGGTCGTGTTATATTTAAAAATGAAATGATATTTTTACTTCAACACATAATGGCAACCGAGGAGGTGACTTATCATTGATTTTATTTAAATTTCGATTTGGCTTGCAAAGTAAAGAAGAAACAAATGAACATAATAATGGCGCGTGAAAAATTATCGTTGTTCGTCATTGATTCTGGAATTTATTAATTAATTTACTTGGTTTGAATTTCTGCGCATTATTAGAGAATTTATTCCGGAAGGTTTATGTAATATTCAACTTATATTTTATTAAAGAAATCTGTTTTTTTTTATAAGTAGTTTATAAACTTTCTATTTCAGACTTTCAATAAAAATGGTTTTCCAACAGTGTATTTATGAATGTTACCTATGATTTGCGACAAGCGCGTTTTTCTCATGGATACTCGCGACCTTTTGAGTTAGATGACTTGTTAAGGCTCTTACAAACTGCACGACGCCGCCGCATTGTTCGCCGTGAAATTTTCTCAGAAATTGCTTTGTTAAAATTCGCGTCGTGCGGCGAATCGCGCCAGTATGTAAGAGCCTTTATGCATAATATTCAGAGGTAGCGCTTAATCTGACCAGTCTTAGCGGGGTGTCGTGTTACCCAGTAACTGGGTTGTAGAGGTCGGATAGGCAGTCACTCCATAGAAAATACTGGTACCTACTCAGCTGCATCCGGTTAGATTAGAAACCGCCGCAACATAGTTGGTAAAAGGCTAGGCAAATTGATTTAATATGAAACACGTGTTTCATTTAGGAGGACATCAAAAAAATCGTATGCTTCAGCAAAAAGAAGATCAACCAAATCTCTTCCTCCAGATGAGTAGGTATTGTGTTATAATTAGTGAAATTAAACTTAATTTAACTTATTTTTTTTGTTATAATAAGTAGTTAACTCTGCAATCGGCATTTTGTTTGTGTTTGATAATTATGTTTATTTGTTGTCGTTTGCCAATGTCGATGTCGCAACAATTACGAAACAGTGTCTTTGGTCTCTGGCCTTGACATCAACCAATGAACGAATGGCAGGGAGGCAATAAGTCAAAGAATCGTGGGCAAGAATCTATGGGCGGCACACCCACGTCCGCCACGGATGAGATCACTGTAGTTTTGAAGACATCACGTCTCCCTTTACTCAGTCCAAGGCGCATCAAAATCTGTCCCGGGGTTATTTAGTTACGACAATGTTAGGTTAGGTTAGATATGTATTGACGACATACCATAGACTACTCGAGCGCTTCCTCGCGCCACCGATACGATGACGCGAGGAAGCGAGGGCGCGGGGCGAGCGACCGATGCAGCGACACATGGAGCTGCATGGCGTCGGTCTCAGCTTCGCGAGGTCCTGGTGGCGGAATGGCGGACGTGGGTATGCCGCCAATACAAACCTAACCTAACATTATCAGAACTGAATAACCCCGGGACAGATTTTGATGAGCCTTGGCTTGAGTAAAGGGAGAAGTAATGTCTTCAAAACTTTTGCCCACCATCCTTTTTATTTTACTTTTATTGGTTGAATACGAGACTTTTGGCTACTTTTGTAACAGTCCTTATGATGTCTATTTCTATTGTGTGTGCGTTTTGTTTGTGCAGAATAAACAATTTTTTCTTTCTTTCTTTCTTTAAATTAAATAAAATGAAATTATTTATTCTGTAAATAAGATAACGGAATCACATTTACACGGAGTCACTTTTATAGTCTCAAAGAGCTCCGTAATCCCTTATAGCGTGTAAGGGATTATCTCACTAGGACCCGTTTGTCACAAGTTGTGATTTAAGGTAATCCGCAGCCGGCTGGACATCAACTGGCGATATGCATATGGCGACAGACTTAGATAAGATGGTGGTAGCTAGCCAGACGGACTTAGAACAAGCCCTACCACCATACAAACCGAGCAGAAAATTATAAATTGAATGTGTGTTTCATAAAGCAATCCAGCCCTTTAGCTAGAATATAGTCCTCCCTTTATACGGCTCTAATAAAGACAGTTTACGGATTTTATTACCATAATCACGCCGCGTGCCAGCCGGATTGGCAATCGCCATTATCACATACTAACAGAGCTATAAAACTAGATGTTTATGAGTGTCTTCTAATTAAACCCTTATTATTATTATTTTTGTTTCGACATTTGTTTTTCTCAGTCTAGCAGGGTAGAACTAAAAATAGTGTCCATCAGTGGTGCTACGTATATTATTATCAGCCGTTTGTATCCCACTTCAGGGCAACGGCCTCCTTTCCCTTATTCCACTTATTTCTATACAGGATGTTAGGGTAAACACCGTTATCCTTGAAACCAGTGGTTTGGTGTCATTTATAGAACGTAAAACGAAAGGAAAATAAAAAACATTTTACCATAAGAGTATTTCACCCTTTCACCCTATGCACTAGGGCAACGTACTTGTGTCTCAACACAGGTGGGGGGCGCGGGACGTGACCTGGCCGGCCGCGAGCGCGAGCCCTCCCTCAGTCAGGCAGCTGTTTCGATATCAAGCACGGTGTCGGATAGAAGCTTTTTAAAACCTTTTGTGCCAACGGTGTTTACCCTGACACCCTTGTAAGGGTAAACACCGTTGGCACTCAAACCATACCCATGGTTGTTGACTTAAATATAAAAATGAATGACCGAGTAACAAAAAAAAATAACGTTATTTTCATCATAGCTGTATGTGGCCAATCTTTTAGAAAAGAGTCGACTTCGTCCCGCCATCTCCTCCTGGGTCTGCCATGCTCAATTTTAAGATAGGAATAAATTTACAGAATCAAAAGGGCAAACCTTTTTATTCTCTTTATTTTAAAACATCAGCTGAATAAAACACACAGGAAATACTATTTCATTCTCGTTATTTTAAATTAATTAATGCACCCCACAATGTAATTATATTTATTCTTTGTCATTATTTATTCAGACTGCAGCCATCAGACAGTCTTTTGTCTATCCGACTTGTGTGCACTTTGAATATAGAATAGAGGTTCAACTGCTGTTTTTTTTCTTTTTTATGCCAGTTTTTATAAAGGTTTTCTCTTGAGCGCGCTTTAATGTTTCAAAAAGAGAAATGCCTCGCACGGATTTTATTATTTGACATCGAGATTCTTTATAATAATGTTATTTTAATAATAATGTTTATGTACTCCTTCCGGAATAAATTTTCTAAATGATGGTGAAAACTGCCCCAAAATTCGATGCGTAGTGTAAAAGAAAAAACGCGGTCATGCTGACAAACACGAAAACCCACTTTAATTTATAAAATGTACTTACCTATAGATAAATATGGAGTCGAGTGGGCCGAGTTTGGGTTCGATAAAAAAAAAATTGACAAAACAAAGATATTGGATGTACGCCAAAAATATCTACAGTCCAATTTTCGACCTGTCACCTGCAGGAAATTGGTTTCGTCTGAATAATAGATTTTTGACAAGCTGACCTTTAACACAGCTACTGAAAATAGAGACAAAGCATAATCAGCCTATAATGTTCCCACTGCTGGGACAGAGGCCTCCTCTCTGGGAGAGGGAGATATACAGACAAAAAAAAATCAAAAATAATTGTCCCCTGTCACTAACACGGTAGAAAAATTCTACCAAACAAAATAGAGTAAAAAAATGTCAACAAATAAAATTACGCGTAAAGCATTTTTCGACACCTGATAGGTATTTAGCACAAAGGCCTAACACACAACAAAGGGATCTGTAAGCTACCCAAAACCGGTGTTAGCTTCACATGGGATGAAAACACAACAGTGTTGATAAGATTTCCACGTGTTACATGTCAAATCGGATAAGCAAACGAGATAACGGAATTTACGAACAATGGATACGTATTCTATTGTTCGCTACGACAGAGGGGCTTTTAAACACGCACAAGAAAATAATCTTTGTATATTACCCCTTATATGACAGTGTTTTTACAGGGTGACTGGTAATAAGTAACCGATTTTAAACACGTGACTTTACTTATCATTATGAACAACTTTTACTATGGAACCAAACATGAAATCGCGAAAAAAAATCCAGCTGTTCCCGACATTTGTGTTCGCATAACATATTTATTTTTATGATTTTAATCAAATTTCAATTTTATATCCTTAATTTTATTTTTATTCGTTTATTAATTATGTTTATTTATATGTTTGTATTTATTGTAATTGAAATTTTAATTTTTTCAATCATAATTGGATTGAAATAAATGAATTTTGAATTTGAATTTTGAATTTATAACTCATCAAAACGTATGGAACAGCAGATTTTTTTTTCGCGATTTCATGTTTGATCCTGTAGTAAAAGTGTTTTAAAGTATCGGTTGCTAATTACCAGTAACCGTAAATATAAATTCTAGTGTTGAGAAAAACGACTGTTTGATAAAATGTAGCACATTCATACCCATTTTAAGTTCTAAGGCCCGTATTACAGAACCTCACTCAAAACTCAAGCATTACTTAAGGCCGGGACGTAACCAAAATTGCCTGTCTTCAATTTGATTTTTCATAAAATTGATAAGACTTAGGTATAAAATAAAAATAGTATGAGTAACTACATGATATTTCCAAACTTTTTGTGTAACAGAAACACAAAATATTAAAATTTTCTCGATAAAAAAATATCACGAAGTTAGCTCTAATTTTCACGTATTTTCGATTTGTACTTAAAATGCTAATGCCTATTATGATAAAAATTAGATGATTATATGTATTAAAACAAGGCAAAAAAAATTGTGTAGGCTTTTTTTTTAATTCCTTTTATTTTTGGTTTTATTACGAATCAAAGCTTGTAGGACTTACGACGTTCTTAGTTCGTGGAAGAAGCCATCTTCCGTCGCACATTACGGGAACTTCAAGCATATTTTTGTTTCACAAATCAGTCGACGTCGCTCTGTTGAGACGAGAGGACTGCGCTCAAATTTTTAGCTGCGCTGAGATATTATTTATTTTCGTAAATAATATTTTCGTAATTTATCACATTCCACAAAAGAAACTGAGACATAGAAAACATGAAATAAACACTAAAACCACTTCCAAAACGAATATTAAAAGTGTTATTGATTGATAAATAAATAAATACCGAGTCTAAATAAACATATAAAATTCAATGTTGATATTTGAAAACTCAAGATGACATACATTTTATTTGACAGATTTTTGACTGATATAGTAGCACGGAGTATAGAAAGAAGTAGGTATAACTAGCGGCATTGCTCTGTATTGCGGTGAATTTTCTTGCGGAGAAAATTTACAACATAGCCAACGAGCCCATTCTACGTTCATTTGAAAATTCGCACTGGAGATTAAATCTTATTGCGATTTACTCAGGATCCAAATTCGTTTACTCCCACTTTTTTTGACAAACTTCTTGTAAGGTGACCCTTAGACGAACAATTGGAGCGACTGACCGCCCCTAAATAAAACTTGTTTAGAATAATACCTTTATTCTTCGGTTATTGGTATAACGAACGTACTCGAACAGATTCCGTATGACTCCGGATTTTTAATTTGTCTGTCCGTGATGTCTTGTTTATATCTCTTTAGTTGACTTTTTTGTCCGTAGTTGGGTTTTAGTTTTTACCTGACTACGGCGAAGCAAAAAGGAGGGTTATGATTTTGACCGGTTTCTATATATTTATCTATGTCTGTTCCCTCATATTATCTTCTAAAAGACTCTTCTAAGAGGTTTCGTTGGAAGCTTCTTGATTGTCCGCTAGTCATAGGCTATATAAAGACACATTAAATTGAAATTGGCCCCCTCTATGTGACATATCATGAACAAAAAAAATTATTTTTTAATCATACCATGTTGGGTATCAAATTAAAGGTTTTAATTAGCACATTTCAAAAATATATATTATAACCCAAAAAAAAAGCAGCGACAATCAAGACGTATACTGCCATATGTTTATGTTAACGCGTGGTATGATAAGTGCCGCTTCACTCGCCGCCGCAGACGCGCCGCGTGACGCCACACTGCACGCGACGCGCCACGCCCCGCGTCTCCGTAAATGAGGCCTAAAGTTATAATGCAACTTGGCATGTTTTCAAAGCTACAATTTCAACAGTTAAAAAGAGGGACCATACTAAACTTTCTACTAAGGGACTAGTTATAACAAGCGCCCGAGACGCGCATTTTGTACGCTGCGTTTCGGGCGCTCAATAAAATTGTATGAATTCCTATGTAACGAATTTTATCAAGCGCTGCAGTCTAAGCGAGCGCCCATGCCAGGCGCCGTTAGGCCTGCACATGTCGCAACTTGCCACTCTCAACTTGCATCTCCGTTGTGCGATTTACAAATAAGACTGGGAGAAGGTACACATGCCATATTCGTTGCACAATACAGTGCAAATTTCATTATACGAATATTATTTTTTACTTGGGTATCACTTTGCACGATCCTCCGAAGAGAGAAATCCACGATATAGCATTATATTTATTACTTGGTAACATAGTTTTCCACAAAGACGTCATTAGGTACAAATTGTACAAGGTCCTAAATAAAATTTGGTAACATTTAAATTTGAACTTTTTCACGTCAACATTGAGTTTCTAGTTCCAAAACATGAACATGATCCATAGTTCTGAATTCAAGCTTAGCGTATCGTATAAGCAAAATAAACTACAGAAGATTGTGTGGGACTCATGGATCCACATACTTACGGCGGCGCCCACTTAAACATTCGCCGCGCGAACAGACGACATACCGGCCTCGGAAGCAAATACGTACTGAGCAGCTGCGCTGGCGACGGTAATATTTATAGTGTGCGTACAGACGACGCTATACGTCTCGCGCGTGCTAGAGTGAGATGGGTGCCCGCACATCGTGGAACGTTAGTTTTAAGTTTTAATTATGAAGTAATTTAGTGTTCTCCTATTGGTTGCTTTAATATTTGTGCGCCATAGCATAGGAACAATTTGCAGGTCTCAAAAATAGTATGTAAGGCAGGATTTAATCAGGAATATATAAGACAAATTACTATCTACAATTTGAGTATTATTTACCAAACCTTCTGACCCCAACAATTGAAATTCGAATTCTATAAACGCCAGACGAAAAGTTTCTGCTGGCGGGAAGGCATTGTGTTTTGTTTTCGTCGTGTTTAATGAGAGGGGTAGGTAAGGGTTGCGCGGGTGAAATATGATTTTTTGCTGTCAATACACGCCCCCTTAAAACTCGTTTAAAGCCTTTTGATTGGTTGAAACTAGTTTAAAGTAATGCTTGAGTCTTAATTGACGTTCTGTAATACGGGCCTTAGAGCTTAAATCAACCGTTACTGCTAAAATAAAACACTTTTCCTTGTTTAATTCCCATAATACTCTTAGCTTTTATTTTTCCAGTTCTAAACAACTTCACACAGTACAACACAAAGTTGCGTCGAAGAAAATCGATAAGGAAAAGGGGTCGCATTTTATCAAGTGACACTTCTCAACCCAAGCAACTGGCCGCCATTGCCGTTCACACAATAAGGCGAGCGTACACAAGCGGACGGCGCAGCGGAGAAAATTATTTCTATTTAATTTTGACGTGTAAAAGTGTTTGTATAAACCTACTTTAGGAAATAAAATCCTTTTATCATTTATGGTCGAGCAGATAGACCTTGGACTAAGATTATCGTGGAGCATAGTGCCAATTTCTACAAGTACTTTTTTATGTTTTTGGACAGCATACAACCACATCTGATGATCATATTCCCCGTCACCAATGGTGAGCCCCCCCCCAAAATCTTGGGCTGAGACCGCGCCTGATGGCGGCAAAACATCACCGGATGAGCTCCTTCAAAAAAATAATGCAATACTTAAGTAGTAGAGCATTCTTTTTGAAGGAATTCGTATACTTCACTGAACCACCTTCTGTATCACATACATTGATATATTTAAGATAAGAATATAATATTATGCTCCCGCCGTGCCCCTCCGCCATTGTGTACGAGCCCTAACTCAGTAAAAGTAACCGTTTGATACCGGGAACTGTGATCGCATTGGCTTATGGGAACATTTCGATATTACTTTTTCTTTTACGGTTTAGTAAGTAGGTTAGTTGGTACTCCTGTATCTTTTAACTGATACAGGAGCTTCGATAAGGTTTTCCACACATTATAGCTCGTACAGACTGGCGCGACATCGCGGGCGCGACATCGCGGGCGCGACAGGCAGCGCAGCCCTTGTCGCGCCCGCGATATCGCGCCAGGATGTACGGGCCTTTATACAATGCTATTATTAGTAGTAGGACACGTAGTTTCGTTCAGTTTAAATTCCAAAATGGGTGCCAATAGCTTTTGAGAGTATTGCAAAATTTTCTATCAATTGTTTTTGTTATTTGCAGAAAACGTAAACTTAGACGTAAACTTTTCTTTTTTTTGGAATAAGTAGTTTTAACACTCTCTAATCTACATGATCTGACGAGTACGAGGCATCTCGTCATCAATCGAGGCATCCTCATGATCCAGATTGACTTGTCGCGAACCCGAACATGACGTGTTGCCACGCCGAGTACCGGACGCAGAGTGAGGTATGGCTCACTCTGCGTCCGACCACCTCAGAGTCTGTATTCCATTATAACAATTAGTGTTTAATTTGAAAACCAATTACATCAAAGGTCTTAGCAATCAGCAATCAGTTATGTATATATTACAAGCAACGGTTTCTGTATCACATCTTAATTAAAAGCGGAAGCCATAGCAAGACTCGTTAAGTGGTTTTCGTGATTAACTGGAGGCAACATAATGCTTTCCATTTCAAACTTCACTGTAAAATAACTTATTTGCATGCTGTTTTACTGAAAAAGATAAAGTAAGTGCTAAAAGCTCTGGTTTTTTATGTTATGTTGGTAACCCTCAATGTTTCGAGTTGCAAACAACAGTATCGCGTAGTTTTTATAGATATGAGTTGAGTGAGTGAAATGTAGATCTATGTTTCAACAACAAGTCAAGGCTGTGCAAGCTCAAATTTTTATAATTTCTTTTTAACAACTTCCTACTAGAGAGAGTCCACCCGCTTTAAAGCAATAACAGAGGGACAATTCCCGTAATTTTTAAGAACGTTCACATTCGCATCTCATTCGCAATCTGTCAAAATTAAGGCTCTTATATACTGGCGCGATAACAAAACAATTTCTGAGAAAACTTCACGGCGAACAATGCGGCGGCGTCGCGCGACTATTTGAGCCAGTATGTAAGAGCCTTTACTATCAATTTACCAACATTTTTGACAAATTTGACAGATTGCGACTTGGCACCCTTAAATATGACCACACATTTCTTATACACCCTGTATTAACATTATATCCGAAAAATACACCCAATCAGTAGAAAAATAACTCAGCTACAAATCAAATGCAATGAAAAAAAATCTATGATAAAAGAAAAAGCAATCTAAATACACATAGCTCCTCACTATAGAGAAACACAATACCAACATCGCCTCGGAAAATCACTTCCTGAAGCGATACAAAACGACGTAATAAATGACGTCACTACTGAACTGAGTGTCTCGTAATGAACTAATGAGAATTCATCGCGAAATGGCAGCGGACTTTGAAAGTAATGTGCCGGTCAATGACCTCGTTTACATAGGGGTATTGTTATACGCATCATGTAGGTATACCTACATGTATTGTACACTATTTAGTAGGTATTCGTAATGTAAATGATTTTGCATACTTTTGTATAGAATCATTTTTTTCTAACAGACAGCTGTGCTGCTGGGGAGTTTGTTGCGCCACTTCTTCTTCCCAGCTAAAGCACTAGGAAGTGGTGAAGGGTGTGCGTTTTGGGGGACTGTCTTATGTTATTTCTGACGTTCGAAAAGTGGTGATTCTCAGCCTAGTTTGAATAAATGACTTTTGATTTTGATTTTTGATTTAATGAAAAGCAAAATAGGAATTATTTGAGGATCAATTGAATCCATGCATTTAGAGGAGCTCGTGGCTAAGTAGTAACAGCCGCACGGGTCGATCCATCAGGTAAAGTTACGCTTGCCGGGGTTGATCCGTGGATGGGTGACCATCTTTACATACCGAGACTCCTCCGTGTCGCGGAAAGCACGTTAAGCCGTTGGTCCCGGCTGTCAATTGTGGATGTTTTGACAGTCGTTACGGGTCGTCAGAAGCCCGAAAGTCTGACAACCAGTTTTGCCAAGGGGTATCGTATTGCCAATTGCCTTGATACAATAATCTGTATCCATGTTGGGCATTGTATCAAAACCAGACTATAATACTTAACTTTATACCATGTTTATGTCAAATATAACCCAACTAAATATTATTAACTACATTAAATTACACTCCAAATCATTTAGGAATTCTCAAGTAATGTTCGTTCAAAGTTACCTACCCAAGGCTTTCACGTGAAGGAAAATTCCGTGTTAAGTAGAGTGGAACCGACATGGCTTGCGAAGCCATGCGATCCGAGTGTGAAGCCTGAAGCGAAACTTATTAGTACTATGTTATCTCGTGAACCAGAGGTATGGAAGAAATCTTTTCTTAACCGCTTTTAAAAATAAGAAAATCCTGGAAGCTTTATTACTCTGAGAACCGGCTGATTTATTTAATTTGGAAAGGAAATGCCCTATAAAGTTTTTACGCCATATTTTTATTTTTAAAGAAGGCCCTATACTCTAAACAAGATGAATGTTACTTACAATGAAAATAATGATTAATTGAATACCTATCTACTCATAAATTAATTATTCTTATCTACTGTCAAAATCAATCTGCCTAGCCTTTTCCCAACTATGTTGGGATCGGCTTCCAGTCTAACCGGATGCAGCTGAATACCAGTATTTTACATGGAGGGACTGTCTATCAGACCTCCACAACACAGTAACTGGGCAATACGATACGCCTTGGTAAAACTGGTTGTCAGACTTTCGGGCTTCTGACGACCTGTAACGACTGTCAAAGATCCACAATTGACAGCCGGGACCAACGGCTTAACGTGCTTTCCGCGACACGGAGGAGTCTCGATATGTCTTGGTGTGCCTCGGTATTCTTATCTACTGTATGTTACTATAATAACTCATTAATAAAGTAATTCACTCTCATACTTTCAACGATTGTACATGTTAGCATTTTATTCCAACTGAGAACCAGTTAATTCACAACATGTTCTTACTTTACAAAACATTCCACGGTAGGTAGCTATACTGGAGATTCCAATAGCTACGCTGTAGTGACAATTCGAATATTTTCCGAGCAGCGTGTCGGTCGCCCGCAGCGAAAACATTCTGCATGCTTCCACTTCACACTGTGATATCGAAAAATTCTCGCACTTTGAGCATTTTACACATTGTCACGAATACGATACTTTTATGAAGATTGAACGACAAAAAATATCACACGTGCCTAAAATTTCGCAGTGATCGATGAACGTTTTTATGTACGTCTGAGTTTGTTTTGTCAATTATCATCGATCAATCAGTATGATGAAAATATTGAAAAACCATCTACGGTTATTATCATTATTGTCAACAAAACGCCTCATTCCTACCGTTGTGAAGAAATCAATAGCGTTGTCGCCCATACCGTCTTCAGTAAATATTTTTTTTACTAAGTATATAATATTTAAAATATATTGTGCTACAATATATTGTCACCTTTGACCTTTCGCTGCGAGCAAACGCATACGATTGCTTCGATGGCTTTTTAAATCGACTGAATAACGGAGTAAATAAATTGACATTCCTTTTGAGTCTGGAAAAGTTATACCTAATATCATTTTTATTGGCAATTATACCTACTATGTCTTTTGAATCTTATCATCACTACATATTATAAAACAAAGTCCTCCGCCGCGTCTGTCTGTCTGTCTGTTTGCGATAAACTCAAAAACTACTGCACCGATTTTCATGCTGTTTTCACCAATGGATAGAGTGGTTCTCGAGGAAGGTTTTAGTATATAATAACCGACATCCACGCGGGCGAAGCCGCGGGCATCAGCTAGTTCAGTAAAAAGTATTCATCTCTCTGGTTTATGACCTTAGAGCAATGATTTTTTACAATAAAATAACCACTGTCATAAAAATGATGCCTATTGTACAAATTTAATGAAAAATAAAAACATATGGGCACAGTAAATATCCTTCTCATTCAATTTATAAAATATCTTTCAAATTGGTCCAATATTGGAGGAGGAAATAGACGTGTGCCGAACCTCGAATTATGACTTTTTGTATGGAGAAATGACCGGCCCTATATCCTCTTAACTATATAAAATACAATAGGTAACATATAAACTGCCACGCCATCTCTTCCGGCCAACCAACTAACCTATATCATGACATGTCCTACGTACGTAGGCGGAGAAAGAAAGCCGTAGCTCGTAACCATTTGTATCTCTTCCATTTTATCGAATGGAACACTTATATGAAAGAACACTTACAAAAGATCACTTTTTGTGTTGTTAACCCTATTATTAAACGGAGATTATTAGTTTTATTAGTATTAACTAAATAAAAAAACCAAGCCAGAGCGCTGCGAACAATATAGTGAAGTATGCCAAAACTACACCTCCGCTCACACGCACACATTTACAATCAAACTCACCTCACTAAGTGCACACAAATGTTTACGAAACCTCACGTCACTGTTGACAGCGCTCTGTCTTGGTTTTTTATTTGATACTAGCGACCCGTGGTTTCACCCCCGTAAATCTCGATCCCGTGGGAATATCGGGATAAAAAGTATCCTATGTCCTATTCCAGGTCATGGTCTACCCCTGTGGCAAATTTCATCCAAATCCGTTCAGCCGTTCACGCGTGATGGCGTGACCAAGGGAAATAGGGATTCATTTTAATAAATATAAAAGATAGAAGATGAGGTATAAACCTGTTTAAGGTAAGTAGATAATGGCCATTATCCCACGTTTACACCAAATAATTAAACTTGTATTCTACATGTTGTGCCTACTTGTTTTGTTTATCTTATACACCTAAAACAAGTGGTAAAGATTAGTTGTATACAAAACTTTTATTAAACTTATAAAAATATCAAATAGGTAAACGCAATGAGATATTCCACTCTTAGCACTGATTTCAACAGCACTTGTCCGAACCGCACCTGAGCACGTCCACTAACAGCAGTAACAGCACTGAAATAAAATTATAAGTTCGGTTCGCATTTACATGTCTGAAACAAACGAATCATGTCGAAGATGGATTGTCGAATCCGCTGTTTTATCTATCCGCTTTTCAGTTAGGTATAATTTGATTGCTATGAATACTGTGTATTTTCAAGTTGTCCGGAACGATAATCTTTAATCTCTCGAGAGTCCCCCATTAAAAAGGTTGGTTAACCGCCGAAAAGAATCTTTCTGAAACTCCTATGTCGAAAATATGAAGCAAAAAAATGTACTCTAACTTAAAATGAAGGAATTTCATTATAACCTATACTCCATTTGAAATAAGATAAGAAGTTTAAATAAACCTTTTTTACAGTCCGTTCAACCGATTTTGACTTCTATTGCGTTGGTGGCATGATAAATGGCAGCAGTAGACAGTTTGGTACTGTGTATCCATTTTTGCTTTTAATGTCATCCTTATGCCTACGGTATAGAAGCCAAAATCGGTTCAACGGACTGTATAAAGGTTTGTTTAAATGTCTAATCTTATTTCAAATGGAGTATATGTATAGTTTATAAACAAAAAGACTAGAGGGCCGACAATATCGGATCAACCTGTTGCTCTGTGATCGTGAAACTCGTGAACTTGTGCCATGAAAGTACCGATTTAAATCTATACTTGTCTTGGAAATCTCTTCGGTAGGTACACTTTGGTGTTATAATATACAAGTTAGTTGATTTCAACGTAATATTGAAAGAGTAATATTCAGTTCTAGAAAAAATGAAAACATTAAAAGCGAGGCCTGAAAGAAAATGAATTGAGTGAAAGATATTCATAATGTTGAGTACAATGACCCCTTAAGAGATTTCGTTTATGAAAAGATACACTTATACATATATATATTTTTTAATTCATATATTTCATAGCACCTCTTAGGTCAAGAGCTATACGAATAAATCCGTGAAAATTGATTCGCTGTTACAAAGTAGGTATAGTTGATAGGTAAACTAAATTATTCTTTCAAAAAGTCATCATCTGTCTAGCCTTTTCCCAACCAAGTTGGTCGGCTTCCAGCCTAACCGGATGCAGCTGAATACCAGTATTTTACATGGAGCGACTGCCTATCTGACCTCCACAGTCCAGTAACTGGGTAATACGATATCCCTTGGCAAGACTGGTTGTCAGACTTTCGGGATTCTGTCGATCCGTAGGTAACGACTGTCAAAGATCCACAAATGACAGCCGGGACCAACGGTTTAACGTGCTTTCCAAGGCACGGAGGAGTCTCGATATGTAAAGATGGTCACCCATCCACGGACCAGCCCCAGCAAGCGTAGCTTAACCTGATGGATCGACCCGTGCGGCTGTTATAACTTAGCCATGAGCTCCTCATTCTCTCGAAAAGTAACCCTTAGTAAACACATTTTAAAATCCTAATCGCTCTAGTACCTAAACATATGCGGTACAAAATTTAATTAAACTACACCCGATGATACAAAAGGAACAAGTAACACTTTCGCAACATATAGTGCACGTCACCCGCACGCCGTGTGGTACACAAAATCGATACCCAGCGATACTGTATAGAAGACAGGCAGTAGACCCATTCTGAACAACACACGAACGGTTGACAGAAAAAAACGTATCAACTCTACCTAACACTTAACTTGTTAAGGTAAAACTTAAAGACAAAGACAAAACACTGGTTAGTTGGACTAATATTCCGTTTCTGTATGAGGCAAAATCCACGAAGAAAGTAGTTACAAAGTGAAGTTAAAACGATATGCAAAAAGGACCAACTTTTCCCAATGGCGTAGCTGCTATGACGACGCTACGATATTTTCGTAGCGCATAACATTCAAGTTCGAACGAAAAATGTACGAACTTTCATACAAAGTAACTTTCATCCTCTATTAAATCCTTCCTCAGAGCTAGCCTTCTTTACAAAAGGAACTGTTGTGCAAATTTTCATGCTTCTAGACCCAGCAGTTTATGCTGTGCGCTGTCTGTCAGTGAATTCAAGCAAATCTTCTTCTTAGCTGTCAATTCTGCTACGTGTTTGACGCATCACTAGCCTCCATGGATGTTCCTGTAACGGCCAGATGACAGGACACGCATGGAAGGAGCCTCTTCGAGAGACGTGTCTACAGAGACGTTCGGCGCATCCTGGGCAATCAGCGAGTTTTGCACGCTAATTGGCTAACCTAACCTCTATGGCAATCCAAAGCCCACTTATTCAAGCAGATAACAAACACAGTCGTATCACATAGCATTTACGTACGCAGTTTATAACATAATTAGATGTTCATAACGCATAATACAAGGTCTTAGGGTAAACACCGTTATCCTTGAAACCAGTAGTTTAGTGTCATTTATAGAACGTAAAATCAATGGAAAATTACAACTTTTTTTTTTTTTTTTTTTAACTACATTTTACCACATAAGACGCAAGTTCGTTGCCCTATGCGCTAGGGCAACGAACTTGCGTCTCAACACGGGCGGGGGGTGCGGGACGTGACCTGGCCGGCCGCGAGTGCGACCCTTCCCTCAGTTAGTCAGCTGTTTCGCTAGCGAGCACGGTGACGGATACAAACTTTTTTAAATCTTTTAATGCAAATAACGTTTTTTTTTGTTGTTACTCGGTCATTTGTTTTTATATTTAAGTCAACTACCCATGGTTTGAGTGACAACGGTGTTTACCCTGACAACCTGTATTTACGTTAGTTGTTTATTTACAAACGCTTCGTAGCTCTAACGTTTCGCACAAAACATTCAAGTGTCCTTCGTCGTTAGCTCTCTCACCTACACAAACTATACATAAGCACAGTGAGTTGATATTCTGAGTCGACACTCCGATAGTCGCTTGTTAGCACTTTGTTATTCCATCTATTGTAACAATGTCGGTCTTGATGGGAGATAGTACTCAGTTGGGGAGCTCTCTATGCTCCATGCATTTACTAACACGTCTGTGCCAGCATAGTTTGATATCAGTTTATACACTTAAGGGCCTATAATACCTCAGCTCAAATTCAGTTTTTATGTCGCTCGCACCATACTACTCGCGGTCTGACTGAGAGCGAGACGGAGTGGGGTGCTGGTGGCTCCAAGCCTCGAATAGTTTAGGTAATTGCTTCTTAAGGTGAAAATAACGGTAGTAAAAATATTTAAAAAAGACCTGCTTGAAGTATTTTTTGAATACCAGCGGTTTATAATTCGGTTTAGAGGTAATTTTGGATTTTTTTTCTATAGAGAAAATGTTATATAGTCGTGTTTTCGTCAAACATTCAACCTAGCATCAATCCTCAACTCACCTCAATATATTTATTTCAAAATTAATGCTACAGTATTTTCGGCTTAACGGAGGATCATGGTAAACAATTTGAGGTTGGGTAGGACCTTAATTCGATAGAATAGCTTATGTAGACTGCTTCGTTGGTCTAGTGGTCGCAAGCGCTACTGCTGCGCATGATGTCTTGGGTTCGACTCCCGGGTAGGGCAGTGTTATTGGGTTTTCAGCTCAGTAGCAGCCCGGGTTCTGGTTGATGGCAATAGGCCCCCATTACGTGGGACTTAAACATAATTGGCAAAATGTGGGTGTACTACAGGTACACCTCTGCCCAACCCTTTGGGGAATACAGACGTGATGTTATGTATAAAATTATGTAGAATAGGTAATGTTATAGGTGAAACAGTTTTGGATGTTGACTTTGATCCAATAGGGGGTAAAATTTGGTGCCTTATTGATTTAATTGGATCTATTGAAGTGGAATCACTTGATGTGTGTGCGTGTGTGTGATTCCTTATCGCCCTATCACCTACACATACATCATCACATTGAGAATAACTTTTTTTAAGACGGCTAGAATTATTTTATACTAGCATATGCCCTCGATTTCGCCCGCGTGGCGCTCATAAATTATCCCATGGGAATATATTATCCTATAAACCTATCCTAACCTAACCTGTCTGCCATGGCCTACCTGTGTGCATGTGGACCTATAGAGCTTCGGCTGCGCTCAAATAGATATACAGGGTGACTTATACATAGGATGCACCTTTTAGAAGTTATAAGTCAAACACTGAAAGAATTTCGAACATTTCGAGGTTTTTCGGGTACCAAGCAGTTATCACAGGTCTTTCGAAGGTGCAAACTAGGTTTTACCTACACTATTGATATCTATCCTAACAAAATCCCAAAAAATCAGTGCAGTGTATGTTTTAAATGACAAACAAAAATGAAGTCAAATTGATTCATTTGTGGCGGTATCTACATCGCCACATGCGAACTACGCATCGAAGACCTGACGTCACATAAATCCTGCATCGCGCAATTAGAGTTTACCGTGCAGTGAACATATATACAAAAACACAATATCAATCATTGGGCAGTTGCCCGCCAGACACAATACCCGTCTGGTCGGAGGATCCTCCCTTTTCTATGGGGGATGAGTGAACTTTACACCCTGTTCCTCATTCCCCTAAATTTTATATAAACCTAATCGGGGAATTCTGTGAAGTTAACTATTTTCGTGTAGACATCTTCACGTAATATCCTCAGCAGGCGTAGCATGAGCACCGTTTTGTCGACGGAAGAGTAGACAAAAATGACGTTTCCTGTAGACAGTAGACAGAACGAGACGGCAGCAAAATAGAAAGAGTCAACTGCACTTTTTACGAAATTCACTCTTTTAAATAATTCGACTCAGAATTATTTGTTTTATCATAGGATTTATCGGTTGTCAGTGTGATTTTGACAGTAAGGATAGAAAACTTTCTTCCGAAATAGTCTACATATAAAAAGACCTAGACAAAGATCGTTAGAAATGAAAGACAAAATGACAGATTGTAGAAAGATTTCTACGGTGGATGTCAAAAATGAAGAAACGAACTGTCACTTTGTATAGAAAAAGCTATGTCTATTCTTCGTAGAGATAGAAAGCGCCATGCTACGCCTGCAGGTAAGGAATGTCTGAAGTTTCCTACAGATCAAACCAGACGTCCTCAGCTCAAAAGAGCCTTTTATTCAATGCTACACTCCAAGTAACACATTCGCGTCTAAAAACGGACTATTAGACATCTAATAGAATTTTATTTTATTGTCTATCTTAAGAGTAAAATATCCCCCAAGTAATATTTAAGAACGCTTATAGACACAGTTTAGTAAAAGTGGGCACAACCTTATCACCTCTCATAAGAATGAGTTAAGAAAACATGAATAGATAGAGATAAGAGTTCTAAATTTTCAAATTGTCTGTAGAGATTTTTCTAGTGCCTCACTAAACGGTTTATAGACCACAAATTTTACTAGTAGATAGTTTATAGATAAAGTTGAGACCTTTAAAGAAGTCAAGTTTTTAAACCAAAATTAACTCAAGACTAACAACTTTAAGTAACATTTTATTTGTAATAGACAACGACACATAATGGCGCAGAACTTATAAGAGTTATTTAAACTTTTTATTGTATTGCATCATGGCGTAACAAATTTCTTATTTCGTATATTATATTTCGTTAATAATGGGTAAACAAGCAAATCTATATGCGATTGAAATTCTATCGTCGAATATTATGTAAAAATCTCTTAAAATACGAGCGCCCGCTGTAAATGTAAGATTTAATTTTTTTTTTACCAAATATGAATATTATTTATTATAAGCAAATTTTTTAAATTGCATTTTAATTGTTAAAATACTCTTTTTATTTAAAATATAGTAATTTAAAACATATTAAATGTTTAATTAGACATAATTGAATGATAAAAACATAAAAATAAGCATTAAAATATGTAACGAAAATCATTTGAAGCAAAAATAGGCAAAAAAAATGGCGTCAAGATAAAATTTACTAGAAAAACGAATTTAATAGAACAAACACTCTAGAGAATTTTCTGTAGTATGGCTCTAGCTCTATGACAAGAATAATTTCACTTGCTACATACTAAACTATCTACTGAAAGAATAAACAGATTTATGAGTGGTTTAAGATTACCTAGTAACTGTCATCTCTGTATTCCTTTTTATCTTCTCACAGTATTTCTAGACGTTCATCAGTGAATATGTAATTTGATGTGTTGTGAACGGTGGACCATTTTATGCAGTAACAGAGCAATCTAATTAATAAATTCAAGAGGGCAAGTAAAAGATATTTCTGTTTTATATAATGACAATGTGAAAAATAGTAGATATAATAGTAGGTAGGTATGTGTAGTCAGGGCTCGGAAACCGGTAAATTTTCTAAATCGGTTTTGGTCATTGACCCCAGACCGGAAACGATTACGGTTTAGGTTTCGGTTACCGGAGTTTTACCCGGTAAATGGGAGAACCCATTCTTTTACAAATTCCGATTCCGTTGAGCGAAATTAACCAGTTAATTTGACTTTTGACGGTATATACGAGTTCTACCTACTACGTTATCTGTCTCTTACACCTAAAATAACAAAGCTATCACTCTAGTCGCTCTACGCCAACGAATAACGCACTCACAAGCAGTTTTTTTTCGCGCAGGGAAACCATTAGGTACCTGTTAAGAAAATCTAAGCATATCACAAACTATTAAACGGATATATACCGTAGTCGTACTGACAAAGATACAGGGTGTAACCGATTCCTTGTAATTGATTGAAACCACCTGTAGACTAACTTTGAAGCTTGGAAATTACAACCTTCCATAATACACTTAGATTTTTTTGTTTTTTGGTTGTACTCGAACATACACATCCATGATAAATTATGTATAATATGTAGCGGCCGCTACATATAAAACTAAACTCAAAATATAGGTACGATAACGTTACGTAATAGCGTTATACCATATAGTTCCCGTAACCATATGAACTAATTTCTTGGCAATTTAACGAAAATCTATGGGAACGAAATCTTCAACTATTAATTTAGTTACGATTCGGGTGGAACGCTATTTTAACGTTATATTTTCATAACGTTCAAGTCCCTAAACTAAACACAAGCGGCGGCGGGCGTGCGTCTGAGTAAAACCGGTTTACTCAGATTAGCGCGATTTTTAAAGTTATATTCTCTGTAATAACCGGTAACCGAAATGATTTAGGTTTAGTCTTAATCGTTTTTGTTATGAACCGGTTAATTGATGAACGATATTATAACGGTTTTATGAACAATACTAACCGGTATTTCTAAACCGATTCCAAGCCCTCCTGTGTTAACATAAGGCTGGTATACAAAAGTGGACGGATCCCTCCATAGCTGCGTATTCGTATTTAATTTGTAATGTGCAGGGACACTGCAAATTCAGTTGTATACCTGTGTCGTAGAACAATTTCCCGCGTTTTGGAGGAAGTTACTAGAAAGTTTCGATTTCGAATCTGAATTATTTTGCAACTCTTCTTTATTTTTCTTCCTTTTTAAATATTTGCCGATTTTTCGACGAAAGCCGCCAGACCTTTTAATTTTTTTCACTGTCTCCATAGCATAAAATCATCCAATTCAAATATTTAATACAAATGCACTTAATTAAGCTATTTTTAGGAAAAAAACCACTAAAAACACGTTTTCACTATCATTTTTTTAGACAAACTGAAAAATATCTATTAAAGTATTTTATCTAGACTTTATAGACAAAGATAAGAGTACCAATAGCTAAAACAGTATGTTTTATCTCATCTTATCTATAAAATTACTTCAAGTTAGGTACCTTTAGGCTTTATTAACTATTTGTAGAGCATTTTATCTTAAAACATTCAATATACCTATAAACGTACTTAAAATAAGTGTGCTATAGAACAAATGCTCTAAAAATAATTGAGCTTGAGAAAAAAAACACTAGAAGAATACATTTTCTTTATTGAAACCATCTTTAGAAAGCCCCGATCTAAAGATTAACCATGAATAGTCTGTCAATAGACAGATTTGTTTTAAACCTCCAAGACTGTGTTACTTGGGACTTCTCGTCTTAATTATTGTACCAGTTGCGGTAACAGTCAAAGCCAACGAACATGGCAGTGAGTGCTAATGAGACCACGTTTAATTAATGTTAATTCTCTTTACCGCGGACCGCGGTAGGCTACATTGCGAGCTGTGCTGGCGGCTAATCAAGGGTTTTTGTTTGGTCTCCTGGATAAAAATAAAACGTTAAATGTAGTATAAAAAAATCTCCCTGAATATTTCATAAAAATAATATTTAAAGAAAAAAATATTATTTTTAGAATTAAGTATATGAATTTTATTAATTTAGAATTTTATCGACTATAGTCGAGAAATAAAAATATTAAGAACCAAATATTAAATGTTGATATATGAAACTTATTATTTTTCCAATAGTCGGCAAATAAGTACCGACTACCTAAGTATGTACCTATTGCAAACATTGTGCAAAATGAAAATGACGGTTTGAAAGGTTTAAATACCCGCTAATACGAAGAAAGGACTAGATATTTGAAAATCCGTTCATACTGAACGTATGGCCTTCACTGAGAAATATTTTCCCATACCTACTACACAAACACGCACCCGTACTTATTAAAACTTTCCATCCTTATTGAATTCTCCAACTTTAAAAGCAAGGAATTCAGAAACTTTGTATTGATCATTATAAAACTACTGGGTTCTTTGACAACTTGCAGTCGTGCTGGGAGTTTGAAAGGAAATTCGCAGTACGGAACTACACAAAGTAATTATAATTTGTGCCAGACTTTTACTAGAATAAACTTAAATCAAATCGCATAATGGTTGCTATGATACTGGTTGTTTTAATGTTGGCAATAAGCTAACTGTTTCAGGAACTTTTATAGAGGATTTATAGCATGGGTGTAGATAAAATTAAGTTAAAGTTTGATTACGTACTTCAAACTATATATTATGTGCTAAATTAAAGAAATATGGTGATGTTGCAAAACAAAAATATTTCCCCGCGAGTCAAGTGAATCCCTCACGATCAATAGTTACGATTAAAACCCATTTTCCCCAAGTGGGAAAGCTTTTTATTTCGTTTCCATCAAGGCTGTACCGTCACTGGACTTCACCCGTCGACGAAGCCGAGAAGAAGTGCGTGGAAGATTGGCAACACAAGCTGCAGGCGCGGTCCGAGGGGGGGTCCTGGGCGTCCTGAGCCCCCAAAATCATTCAAGCTGTCGAGAGACTGAATAATTTACGTACTTACTTATCAATTAACCATTTCCCTAAAAATATTCTTCGGCACCAATGGTGACCCCCCCCAAAATCTTGGGCTGCGACCGCGCCTGACTAGCTGCCAAGTGTCATGTCAACTGTCCATCTGAGAGAGACTGATATCACTCTGTTGCGGCGGTCGAGGACGTCGGACGTTTGCCTGACATCCTAACTCACATTGTCCTCAAGTTTTGTGAGTAAAATTCAAACAATATTTGAGAAGCAATACCCGAAAAATATAATATTTGATTATATAGACACAAATCTTGGATGAACAAAAAAGGTACGTTTCCACGCGTAATCGCATATCCAAGAAATATAAGTGGTGAAATTGAAACATTAGAAAAAATAATTTAGGTATTTTTGATCTCCGATCAAAAATCACTAGTAAAACTCATTTTCTCCAGTGAAAAAGAAATGAAATCTATTCCAAAAACCAGACGGCAGATAATAACAATTAAGTATAAATCTAAAAACATTTTTAATTATGAAGTTTGTAACATTTGACGTTAGAAACCTACGATTACATCCAAATAAAAAAAATTAACTGTTTAGGTATCAAACATCTTTCCAAGCTCGCAATTACACTGAAAGCTGTAAACCCATTTTCCCTATCCTTGTTTATTTTCCCCATTCCCTCGCAGACCTCATTTCATCGCCTACCTGTACAAATACCGCACGTTACCTCGGCTGTGTACTTTGACGTTACCGTGTTTGTGTATCGACTTGGGTGCTGAACCATATTGATTAGCCGGTAAAATAGAGGGATCCTCTCAAGGATATAGTGGCTCATTGCGTTTGCTAGGTGAAATTGACGGATTTTAGTTCGTGTGTTGTTTTTTGAGTACTTCTATAAAGCTACAGTTTCATAAAAGAGCGGTGGCCGCCACATAGCGTCTGTTATTTACTGGAGAATGACGTCGCTATGGCAATGGGCCGGCCATGTTAGCCCTAGAACCGATGACCGTTGATAGACGTGTTCTTCAGTGGAGACCACGAATCGGCAAACGTAAGATAGGACCTCAGCGTACAGCATATTATTATAATATCGCAATAAATCTTGTGTCCGTTTCATAAAAAGCTCTTCGGTAGATATAGCAAGTGATTCGTTTCCAATAGTTTTGTATTGATAAATAAGGAGGACCTCGTGGCTACGTAATAACAGCCGCACAGGTCGATCCATCAGGTTTAGCTACGGTTGCCGGAGTTGGTCTGTGGATGGGTGACCATCTTTACATACCGAGACTCCGCCGTGCCTCGGAAAGCACGTTAAGCCGTTGGCTCCGGCTGTCATTCGTGGAACTTTGACAGTGGTTACGGGTCGTCAGAAGCCCGAAAAGTCTGACAACCAGTCATACCAAGGGGTATCGTATTGCCCAGTTACTGAGTTGTGGAGGTCAGATAGGCAGTCGCTCCATGTAAAATACTGGTATTCAGCTGCATCCGGTTAGACTGGAAGCCGATCCCAACATAGTTAGGAAAAGGTTAGGCAGATTGATTGATTTTGAGTTTCGTACTGATAAATATGACGAAACCAAATAATCACAACTCGGTTTGCAAACGCATTTGTAATTGCAATAATATCTATAAATCAGCCACCCACAACCGTCTGCGGTACGCCAAACTTATATCCGGGAGAAATAATACCAATTAATATTTATCTGATCGTTCGAAAATTGTTCAAATATTCTCGTTCGCTAGCGCTAAAACTTCCCACGATCAATTTCCCAGAGTTTATTAAATATCTATAGAAGATAGAACAACTTTGTTCATAGTAATAATCGGTGAGTTTCAACTATAATCCTTAGTTACTGGGAATTCAATATTGGGTCGAAAATCCACTGTGAAACTACTTTACTAGAAACTATAAAGTATCTCGATATTGAACTTGGTATAACGTACCTACTAAAGAACGTTTTACGACTATCTTTCAAGTAAGTATTTCTTTTATGATTATTTTCTCATATTTTTGCGTTGTACACTCACAATTCTATTGTAACAATATTGTATAACTTAGTAAGCTCCTCATATCAGGTGCTTTTACGTAACCATAAGAGCGGTAGCACACGGCGTATTTGAAACGCGCAGACGACGCACGTTTCAAAGTTTTCCTTCGCCGTCCAAAGTCAATTTGTCCGATGTGCATGTCAAGTTCTTGACATGCACGTCGTCTGCGCGTTTAAAATACGCCGTGTGCTTCTCTATGCACACGGCGTTATACCGTCAACGCGCGTATATGCGCTGCAAACGAAGCTTTTACAAGGCGAAAACGCGCCGTCGACGCGCAGATGACGCACGTGGAACGTGTGTAGGTATAAAAGTCGTGTGCACAGTCCCTAAGATTTCGCTGAAGATATAATCATAATCCCTGGCCAATGCGTAGCCACGAAACTAATAGGATTTAATCTGCTTAACATACAAGCACTTAAAGTGTTTAAATTATACGATTCGATAATATAAACGCCTAATTAAGTACTTTATCATCATCATCATTTCAGCCGAAATACGTCCACTGTTGGACATAGTCCAAGCACCGCCACTTCGACCGGTATATAATTAAACTAGCTGCGCCCCGCGGTTTCACCGGCGTAAGTCTCGATCCCGTGGGAATATCGGGATAAAAGTATCCTATGTGTTAATCCAGGTTATAAACTATCTGTTTGCCAAATTTCATCCAAATCCATTCTATAGTTTTTACATGAAAGAGTAACAAACATCCATCCATCCATCCATCCATACTTACAAACTTTCGCGTTTATAATAATAATTAGATAAGCGTCAATCTTATGTTGTAAAATGATAAAGAAAGAAAATACTTTTACTTGTCTTATAAACCCGTGTACCTATATAAAAAGATAAATTAACTCTATTAAAGGATACGGTATGTATGATGTAGGTAAAAAAATACGTATTAGTTATACAAACATACGATGTATTAATCGCTCATCCAAATAAATGCCAGTACACTAGAACTTCAAATTGATCTATCTCACTCAATATTCAATATATCCGAGGCGAACTGAACCCAGTTTACCGCAGAACGTTCATCGGTTTAAACTGTGAGCTTTATAAAATCCAATATTCCAATATGAATTTAATGTCCTCTCTGCAGGGATTTAAATGGATTGGTGGGTAGTGTAATTGCAGATTGTATTTGGGTGACCACTGAACATTACCGTCGTGTTGTAGGTCCGCCAGGCACAGCATCATGCTGAGTGGAAGTTTTGACGAAGCCTTTTCGACGTGCAGATGCCGACTTTTCTTTCCGTGCTTAATATAATAATGTTTTTTTTTTAAAAAGAACTCCGAAGGTTTTCAAGCCGAACTTTTATTTTTTATATGTGTGCGATTCTTAGACAATTTTTTTTTTCTTACGTTCTAATTCGTTACTGCAAAACGATATTTTCGATTCCCTTTTTCTTGATTACCTAAAGAGACGTGGTCAAGTCTACTCTATTCTAAACATTACTATACCACAGTACTGAAGAAAACTCAAGCAGATGTCTCAACCAAAACAGACACGTCTGGCGAAGACTGACGGGGAGAGCCGACCCCTAATGAAGTACGGCTAAGCAGAGTGAGAGAGTAGTACAGTAACAGATGTAAAGCACACCCCAAAAATATCCCACTAAACTACAGTTCACCATCTTTCTGTCCTTACCCCATGTTACTCGGGGTCAGCGCGACACGTTTTTTTCTTCCATGCTACGCTGTCAGCTGTCACTCTATCATTCACTCCTTTTTCAAGCAAAGAGGGATGATGTCACACACACCATCCATCTTTTCTTTGGTCTTTCTCTCCCTCTCCATCCTTTAACATTTATATTCATCACTCTTTTAGACACAGAGGAGCTCGTGGCTAAGTAATAATAGCCGCACGGGTCGATCCATCAGGTTAAGCTACGCTTAACGGGGTTGGTCCGTGGATGGGTGACCATCTTTACATACCGAGACTCCTCCGTACCTCGTAAAGCACGTTAAGCCTTTGGTCCCGGCTGTCATTTGTGGATCTTTGTGACAGTCGTTACGGGTCGTCAGAAGCTCGAAAGTCTGACAACCAGTCTTACCAAGGGGTATCGTATTACCCAGTTACTGGGTTGTGGAGGACAGATAGCCAGTCGCTCCATGTAAAATACTGGTATTCAGCTGCATCCGGTTAGACTGGAAGCCGACCCCAACATAGTTAGGAAAAGGCTAGGCAGAAAAATCTCTTTTAGACACATGCGCGAGTCATTTTAAAATTTCATGTGAAAAGAATTAGGTACCCACTAACCCGTAAATCGATTTGTCCTTGATTCGAATAATCGCCTGACTTACATAATGAATGACAATGACTGTTGATAACAGCCCAAAACGGAAGGCTACGTAATGACGGATAGTGAGTAAACTGGAACAGACTATCGCAGCCGAACTGGTTTCCCATAACTATGAGTACTAACGCGATAGTAACACAACATAACCATCGTCCCTGTACTCGCCGAAAGGGAAGGAGCTGAAGCCTATTGCCATTAACTGGACACAAATAAAAAAAACACAATGTAGCTATATAATTATGTAGCAGAACAAAGAACTCATACAAGGGTGATTCATTATTTTGACAACGAGATCATTTCGAACCCTGAAAAGCACGTTAAACTGCCTGACTATAAAAACGCGACAAATCACAACACACTGTGACGTAGTGATCCCCTGCAAACTATATAATTATATCACTGCAAAACACACCTGGAACAACCTAATCCAATCAAGCTGTCTCCGTGAGCTCTCCCTCCCACAAATCTTGCTATGAACTTAGAGTAATACACCGGGACAACACTATACATACACAGTTACTAACAACTTAATAATTCAATCGAAGTGAACCAGCTAGATCGATAGTGTTGCTACGTTAGTGTTGTATTTTGGCTATAAACCATTTAAAGCCTTTTATGCGTGGCTGGAAATGATTACGATTCCCTTCATTCACAGAAAGTATGTGATTTCATTCAACATCATGAAACTTAATGTTAGTGCTGTAAAATCTAGGATTCTAGGCAGACTTACCGTCTTAATTTTAACGTGTAACCTACACCAACTTGGAAAGACAACTTTGCAGTCCAGTAACGAGTAATTGTTTAACAGACACTAATGAAACTGTGATGTCAGAACGCACAGGCAGAACTTTGTACGAGAAAATTATTCAACTCAAAAACATTATTACCATCTTGGACATTATCAACTTCCTTCAAACATTGGCAAGAACCGCAATCATGTGTGTTCATTATGTGCGCAATGCATGATAAAAACTACAGCGCCAAAGCAATCACAAGTCAAAAACGAAATCTAGCAGTAAACCAAAAACTTCTTCAAAAGCATTTCATATTCTTAAGCTAGTTTTTCTCGCATAAAAAGGAACATAATAAAATCAAATACCGCCAACCTCTAAACGAGTTTGCATGAAGTTGAGAGCTATTTAAATATCCATCTCGCACCCAAACCGTGTTATATGAGAAAATATTAGGTGAGGCTATTTTTGAAAATGGTTTTACAGGTTATTCCAAGCTGTATAGGAATGCTCAACAGGGATAATAACATGGATATGTTGCTGGAACAATTTCTGCAGTAAAAATAAGCAAGTATCCGCAACTAGAAGGTCAGGATAAGAATGAGCGACATATAACCATTCTTAACTTATCTACACATAGCTAGTATTTATTAAGAAAATTAGAACAACTTTTACTTAGTTGAGTACACATGTTACTCAGACATGAAGTCCAAAAGCGGATGGTGTTTCAACCACACCTGTATCTTTGGTAGCTCGCCGTCCGATAAGGACCAGGCCCGGGACGATGGCGCGCGATGTTCCACGCACGCCCCAAAGAGATGTCAGCACAATTGGCGGGGTCCGCTAGGACCGATGCCTGCCAGGGCTGCGGGAAGGCCGAAAGGGATACCGGGGCCTTGGCAACAGGTAACTGAAGGAACACGGATGGGTTTTAGTCAGTAAAAGTCTGACACGCCCTTCCGCTCCACCCATAGCGGGAGAAGTCATTTGATGATTTTCCACAACAACAAACAAAATTACGTTGTCGAAAAATTCCTCCACATCGCAGTCGGGTCGTAATGTGCCCAAAGCTGAGTGAACGTGAACTATTCTCAAATAGTTCGTGCAGAAAAAAGAGAAGACTACAGAATCTAATGACATAGAAAAAAGAAGCATGGCTCGAAGAGACCTTCAAGATCCTCAAGATTATCACGAGCGAATAGACAGACTAGTTTACGAGCAACAGCTTCTGGCACTGACACCTGATTTACATAATGTTTTATGGAAAATACTGATGCAAGTCGTAACACAGACCGTTTATAATGGTTTGGATCAGTATAGGTAGCTAAATATTTACCTATATATTAAATACTTCATTGTAGAACACAAACAAAAAGGACAAATCACTAAATATTATAAAACAAAGTCCTCCGCCGCGTCTATCGGTCTGTCTGTTCGGGATAAACTCAAAAACTACTGCACCGATTTTCATACTGTTTTCTCCAGTGTGGATTTTCATGAGGAAGGTTTAGAATATAATAACCGACATCCACACGGGCGATGCCGCGGGCATCAACTAGTACTTTTATAACAGCTACTATCGTCTTAACTTAAGTGTACTGTTTGAACTATTTTTTATTACAATGCGGGGGCATTGTAATAAAATCAATTAAATATTAATAAAAATAAACCTTCTTCTTCTCGTCATATGTATATAGGAATATACCCAAAACCCAAATATAACGTGTACCAGAAAAAGTAAAAACTAGAGAACGGAACGTTTTCTCTTTACTAAATAAATCATTCAAAGGACGCATCGAGCCTAATTTGTTTCAGCCAATTACGAATCTCTCTTCCAAATTGGCATCAGAAACAGAAACGGAAATAAAAATCAAAGGTAGGGGAAAGCTGAACGAAATCAAAGACTTTGAAATCAGATAAACTAGCCGAAGTAGACAGTTTAATTAGTTTTTAATGGTTGGTGGGAGGACCGAAGCTAGGGTTGTAAAAGATATTAATTACAACAGATTTCTTTACGACGGTGGAACTTTGAGTTTCATCTATTTACGTGAAAACTGACAGCGTTTACTTAAGGGGGATGCGCTAGGGTGGCCCGCGAAATTCAAATTTTCTTACGTTTTTTGCAATTTGCAGGTCAGTATCAGGTCGTATGTTGATCTAAATATTATTAGCGGTCATAACAAATATGGATTTACAGAATTATAAACATTAGAATTAGCAATACAACTCTCTAAGTTCATGTAAGTGCATGGAATGAAAATTTCATGAAATCGTCATTCAAGTATCAGACGAAATTCTACTGCTGGACTAAGCGCTCCTTCAAGCATCACCGAGTCCTGCAGTTCCCACACATTCAGCGGATAATCTTCTTTCATATGCAAATCTGGTTTTTTTTTCATACTATTTGTAAGGATATTATCAATTCACCAATCGCTATCGTAGTTAAACTCGCTTAATAGGGGCAAAGGTTATGTCTGTACGATGCGTTTGCGAACCTGTCTAATGTTCAATTGTTAGTTTACACAACTTCTTCCCCATCTACAAACTTCACTTTCACATCCCTGTCCTCATTATCCTCATCCAATAAAATAATAAAATCATCCATCTCATCCCTAGACTAAACAATATGTCTTGAACTATGTCTGAACTTCAATCTGCGGCCATCGGGCCATGACTCCCTCGACAGAAACAAATCTAACTAGTCTGGTCCCTCGGGGACGGTATTAACTCAGCACAGAATTATTAGAAAACTTTATTAAAATATAAAAACAGGGAGACTGTGACGTACTACGATGTTGCCAGCTGCTGTTAGTGGAAAAAGGTTTTAATCAAACTGTGACTTGTGTCCTTTTTAGTGCTCCGTATGTTCGAATGAAAAAACGGAACCCATATCGGATCACTTGTGTGTTTGTCTGTCCTGTAACAGCCCATTTGCTCCGAATCTACTGGAGAGGTAAAATAAACTAGGAAGGACTATCAAAATTAGTTTTAAAGGTGATATGGCAACAATTTTAATAGTAAAAGGACTTCAAAGCTAATGGATCATTCTTATCTGTTTAAAAAATGGAGTATCAAGTAGCCCATTCAGGATTAATAAAATCCTGAATGGGCTACTTGATACTCCGATATTACCACTTAAATGTCAAGAACACTATTCTGGTTAATAACCTCTTCAGAATATTTTGGAAACTCGAAAACTCCATGAAATTCGAGGAAAATTACATTAAAGTCCTTGTAATAAAGTAACCTTGATAATAAAATATTGAGAACTCTTCAGTTATAATGTAGGTATCTATATTATTATCAAGAAAAGTAATAAGCTACTTATTAAAATTAAAGGAGACTGGATTCCATAATAAAGGAGATAACTTCTAGTAAGGTACTTCTATAGGAAAATTAATAATTTACAATGATTTTAGGCGGTAATTCTATTTTTATTGGATTCTCATATCTCGTATTCAACATTTTTGAATCCAAGAAAAATATTTTTGTATTTATTTGTATAGCTAGTTAGTCATTTAATTTAGTACCTAGTGTAAATTTGTGTTATATATTGTATATAAAAATTAAATACAAGCCGTCAGGGTTAACACCGTTGTCACTCCAACCAATGTGTAGTTGACTTAAATATAAAAATAAATGACTGAGTAAAAACAAAAACAAAACGTTATTTTCATTAAAAGATTTTAAAAGCTTTGCTTGCTAGCGAAACAGCTGACTGACTGAGGGAGGGGTCGCGCTCGTGGCCGGTCAGGTCACGTCCCGCGCCCCCCACCTGTGTTGAGACGCAAGTTCGTTGCCCTTGCGCATAGGGTGAAAGGGTGAAATACTCTTGGGATAAAAGGTAACTTAAAAAAAAAAAGTTGTTATATTCCATTGATTTTAGGTACTATAAATGACACCAAACCACTGGTTTCAAGGATAACGCTGTTTACCCTAACACCCTGTATAAAATCCTCAAATAAAAAGCACAAAAACGTCTTAAATCGCTATTAGAGTTCGCCCAATACGCTTTAAGCCTGACACGCTTTACTCAACTTAGCCTTATTACAAAACACCTAAGTACTTATATCAAGTTTTCAACACAAAACGCGTCGCTAAATTCATTAGAAGAGTCGAACATAATTCCACATAATAATCTATACATCTAATCCTATTACTCTTAGGTACGCTGTCCCACTGCCGCCGCGCTGGCGATTAACGAGAACCGAGTAGAGCTAGCAGCTAAAAACGAGTTGGCGAGCAGTAAAAGGCGAGTTGTAATTCATATTACGAAATAATTCATCTGTTTGACAGTTTCTATGGAGATTCGTAAAATGGTCCACAAGTTATGAATTGCTTTTATGTCAAATTAGAGGAATTGCTAATGACAGCTGGGATTCAGGAAATGAACTGCTTTTAGAGGAATTGCTAATGTGGCCGGTTTAGGCCTCCTGAGAGTGCGCGACGGCGACGCCGAGAGATTACCTACTCGCTGGTATCCGTATGTACCAAACGTGAGTCTCTCAGCGAGTGTTCTCCCCGCCAAGCGAGCGTCGCTGAGCGAGTTTATACTTTTCTCTTTGATAGCTCTTGTCTTGTCGCTGTGATAAACGAGTACTTGGCGGTGTGAACAGTCAGCTAGCAACAATTAATATATGTATTAATGTATCTCTTGTACTTACACGGGACCTACAAACCTTTGTACGTTTCTTGAGCGAGAAAATCGTTGATAGCTAGTCGCTTCCTCGTCAGTGGGACAGGTGCCTTAGCCAGACCTTGCAGACTATTCTTTAGCATAACATAATGGAGAGTATGAAAGCCCTAACTGAAAGCTCGACAATTTCTCTGAAACCCGATGAAAGCGCCACGCAGCCAGACATTGTGAATTAATTTAATACTGCGCTCACTGAGAGCAGATTGAAGAATATTTTTTGGTACCTAATGTGTGGAAATGTACCGAGATTTAGGAAATGTCATGTTACATTATGTGAGTAAACCATATGGTTCTGTTATACGAAATAAGTGGAGTACAATTTATGTAACAAAGAATACCTACTTATATCAAGTTTCAACACGGAACGTGTCACTAAATTCATTAGAAGATTCGAACATCATCATCTGCCTAGCCTTTTCCCAACTATGTTAGGGTCAGCTTCCAGTCTAACCGGATGCATCTGAATACCAGTATTTTACATGGAGCGACTGCCTATCTGACCTCCACAACCCAGTAGGGACCAACGGCTTAACGTGCTTTCCGAGGCACGGAGGAGTCTCGATATGTAAAGATGGTCACCCATCCAAGTACCAACCCCGGCAAGCGTAGCTTAACCTGATGGATCGACCCGTGCGGCTGTTATTACGTAGCCACGAGCTCTCGAGAAGATTCGAACATAATTCTACAAATTATCCACACACCTAATCCTATTACGTTTAGCCAGACATTTCAGTCTATTCTGTAGCAGAATATAATGGAGAGTATGGCAGCCCTAACTGAAAGCTCGCAATTTTTCTCTGAAACCCGCGCCACGCAGCCGGACATTTTGAATTAATTTAATACTGTACTCACTGAGAGCAGATTGGACAATATTTGTTGGTACCAGTAATGTGCTTAAATGTGCTACATTTAGGAAATGTCATATTACATTAAGTGAGTAAAACATATAGTGTTGTGTGGGAAAATTAAGAATAATTTATGTTAATATAACATAACATAATCCTTAATGTTGCTACAATATTGCCTATTGATTTTGGTAACTCGACATGCAAAGTTAACATAGATCTTGGACCACATCCGTATAGGGTATTGCAATTCAGCACCTTACGAAAAAAACCCTAGGGCTACCATCAGACCGACTGCATTCTTGCAGTTTGAATGCAGTTTAGTACGACTACAATACTCGTAATGTAGGTACTGGTAACCTGCATTCAAACTGCGAAGTGCAGTTGAAACAGTTAAAATGCAGTCCGTCTGATGGCAGCCTAACAGTCAATGACCATACAATACTGGTTTCTTATGCATCGTCTTAGAGACAAGGTCTTGGTGCTAGTAGCTAAACACAGCAAAGCAAAGCAGCAGAATCTTGTCCTTCTAATAGAAAAACATAAAGGTAACAATGTTTGCAACAATTACAAAGACAATGCTCTTTCATTGGTTAACTTTTCGTGAATATCAATTGTGTCATTTTTCGCTGACATTTACCGTTCGTACAGTCAGGGAATGAAAAGGTTTTGCAATTTTCAAATTAAGTTCAATCCCACATAGCTGTAACATACATTTGAATTCATAATGGCAGCAAGTAATCGGATATATCACAAGCACTGTGCGTGCAATTACTCTCAGGCTTCGTTCTCGATATTAGCATTATGTAACTCGCATGTAATTTCACTTTGGTACCTACAGAGTCACGTAGTCGGTTAAGGCACAAGCACTTTGCAATTAAACATTGCCCTGAAGTGTAGATGTTTAACCGTTTCATTCCTCGACTGTACAGTGTACTAAACGGATTTAAAGTACGGATATGAAACACAGTCATTTGCAGACAAATAGCGGTGTTCGCTCGTGATGTTTCCGTTTATATTACAGTTGTAAACGTTAGCTGTACGTTTCGTAAAACGCAGGTAAAGCTACGCCATTTGTCTAGCTTTGGACGCCATTTTAGATTTGGTTATTTTTGGTTTTTAGTTTCTAGAGCTCGTGGCTAAGTAGTAACAGCCGCACGGGTCGATCCATCAGGTTAAGCTACGCTTGCCGGGGTTGGTCCGTAGATGAGTGACCATCTTTACCTATTGAGACTCCCCCTTGTCTCGGAAAGCACGTTAAGCCATTGGTCCCGGCTGTCAAACAGGGATCTCTGACAGTCGTTACGGGTCGTCAGAAGCCCGAAAGTCTGACAACCAATCTTACCAAGGGGTATCGTATTACTCAGTTACTGGCGGTCGCTCCATGTAAAATACTGGTTTTCAGTTGCATCCGGTTAGACTGGAAACCGACCCCAACATAGTTAGGAAAAGGCTAGGCAGATTGAGTTTGTAGGATTATTTTGATGCTATCTATTTAGCCAAGTGATAAAACTGCTGCGTTTAGGAAAATGTTGCTAAATTAAAAAATATTTTATAAGGCAGCTATATTTTTTAAATAAATAGCACAGTTTATTCGTACGATCAAACGAGATTTTCGTTAAGATGTAGGGTATATTAAAGCCTTTGACCAAACAGTTCCGTATAATTAAACCATTATTAATAAACTTGGGAAAATGTTACGACAGGCTTCTGCCATAACTTTTTTTGAGTCCAATAAGAGGAGGATGATCTTAAACGTGTAGGTACCTCATTTAGAGCATTCTAGATCAAAGTGCGAGTGCGATGACATACGGATAGACCATGGCCTGGGTTAGGACATAGGATACTTTTTATCACAATATTCGCACTCAAACCGTGTTACGTCTAGAACTTACTTTGAGGTTATGATTTACGAAGTCACGTTTCCAAAGTAGGTAAGGTACTAAGTAATAAATTAAGATATCTTCCAAACACGCTATAATTGAGCAGAGTAAACTCACGAAACTACAACAGTGCGTGTCTATCTGTAACCGCAAAATAATATAAACACACGAAACATTCTTCGATGGTCCTTCACGTCCCCGTCCTTTTCGTTACGTCCATTTGCCCAATGGTCCACTTAGCGAAATAGGTAGAACGTACGACAACAGACGACATTATTCTCCATTTTGGTCGAAATCAACGGAATTGTGGGCCAGACACGTCCAGGCAAATGCTGCCTGGGTAATGTTGATTTTATTCACTACGTATACAGTAATTTTATTTTTGAAACATCATTTTGAAATACGGCAATGTCAAGGGGTGAAACCGCGTTGGTTAGATAATGAATCCATTGTCCAGGGGTCAAGTGCCCTTAGTATCTAAACCGACAATGCGACCTTGCAAAATTACGCAATTGTAACATTTTCACGACAAAGTGCTATAAAATTAATTTTTAAATTTAATTTGTGGAAGCTTGTACTCGTAAATGGCAATTGTAAGCGCTATTGTACATAAAATACTTTAAAGATGTAAGGTTTCTGAAGAATAAATAAATAAATAAAATAAAACAGAAAAGCGTAAAGTTTCAAAGAATCTTATAAAATTGTCGCCAGTCACCTGTCGCCTCTCGATTATTAAATAGGCTCCAGATTAGCACTACTGGGCAAGTCCAAGATTACATCAACTTTTGTCTTTCCGGAGACTGCATCCAAAGCAGTAACAAATTCGCGGCTTTTCTGCACATTTTCGTACATCACAAGTTATCTAAGCACTTACCTTAGCAATCTTATGCAGCAGTGCAGTAGTGGAGCTTGTCTTGAAGAGTCCTAGGGCTCTGCGCCTCAGGCCTTGTCCGAGACACGACTCAACAGCGCCGCAGAGAGCAGTCACGCCACCACTTTCTTCATGCACGAATTTTCGCGTAACAGCCTGGACAAAAGTGATCAAGGTTAATTATGGTACAGTTATTGAAGATTGCACGGAGGATTGCAAGACAGCACGGAATTGCTGCACCAAAATTAGTGGCGCCGATTGTGCGTTTGGAGTGCACAACTCCTGTCGCGGCGGAACCCATTCCAAACCGCCAGTTTCTATGTGTCGTCGTAGTGCAGGAGAACGGTGACATGCTCGGAAGTATGGAAAGTGATATCTATGGAATTAGTCGGTACTATTGTTGATATCCGAACTCATTTGACAGGCTGTCCTATAAAACAGTAAACTGTTTTCGTTTTAATCGTCAAAATTAAAGTAGAACAGTTTTATCGTATCTCGCAAAACAACGATACCCACATTACGATCTCAAGAAGTATCGAATGACACAAACTGGATCCAATTCCGAGTCGAGAACAATCTACCCACAAATAGGAGAAGTTACTTATTAGGTATAGTATTTTGTGAAACATAATAACTACCTACTCTACATATTCACATACGAATCCTAGGTAGCACCTAAGATGCGGACGAATACTTCGACGCCTAAGGGACCTTTTGTTTTTATATTTATTGGTATAGTTAGGTAGTCATTTTAGTTTATTAGTTAATTTAGTATTATAAGTTACACAAAGTATATATTTTACGTCAGAAATAAATAATAGGAAAACCTGATGTTAATGATTTGAAATCGTTAAAAACAGTGACCAATTTTCCTACCCTTTTGGTATAGAATTGAATACTCTTTATTAATTCCAAAATAAGAATTACAGGTATAAATGTAGGTATGCATGTATGTTTAATGGGTGTGTGTAGTGATTACTTTGTACTTAATATTTATTTTAGTAAGCGATGCAACTAGCAGGGATACCAAGAAATGATCAAAAGTTTCCATGTTTCCATCAAACAGTTCCAGCAAATTGTTTGAACTGTAGCCGCTATTGCAGTTCACATAATTTAATACTTGGATCGCACGAACTTAGTTCCAAAACCGAGGATTAGCAAGTTTCAGAGTAAATCACTATTCACTTGAAACTGTTCGCGATAATATGACCTTCGTCGGCAATATTAATAAGGAGACTTAAGGAGAAAAACTCTCCCTTTCCATAACTCGCGCTAAATGACTGAGCTTTTTATAATGAGATCCAGAAAGGGAACAAAAGTTGCTGAAGCCCGATCAGAAAAGATGAATTCGCTCGCAAATTAAACCAATGTCAGAGCTTAGTAAGAAAATCCTGTTCAAATTGAAAAGTAATTTTCAGCTGACTTTGTCGAAAAGAGGAAAAATATTTTTTTCAAGGTTGCCTTCTGTATGAGTCATTTTGTACGTCGTAGGTATAGTAACAGCCACGCAACTAGGAATTTATAACATTAGTCTAACGAACCGCTCCTTCGCACGGTGTTAGGACTTGACAAAACATCGAGATTTGGATGTAAGGGTAAACACTCTTGTCATTCAAACCATGCATTCAAAACAAAAAAAAAACGTTATTTTCATTAAAAGTTTCTATCCGACACCGTGCTCTCTAGCGAAACAGCTGACTGACTGAGGGAGGGGTCGCGCTCGCGGCCGGTCAGCTCACATCTCGCACCCCCCGCCCGTCTTGAGACGCAGTTCGTTGCCCTAGAGTATAGGGCAACGAACTTGCGTCTCTTGTGGTAAAATGTAGATTTAAAAAAATAAAAAAAGTTATAATTTTCCATTGATTTTACGGTCTCTAAATGAAACCAAACCACTGGTTGCAAGGATAACGGTGTTTACCCTAACACCCTTTTTATATGTAACTTTAATACTAACGTAATATACACATAAACCTTCCGAAATAAATTCTCTAAGCGATGGTGAAAACTCATCAAAATGTGTTGCGTGGTTTAAAAGAACAACGCGCTCATACAGACAAACACGAAAAGCGACTTTATTTAATAATATGTATAGATATGATAATGGTAGTGTTGAGAAACTTTTGATGGGAACCTTGGATCTACTTGGATATACCAAAATGTTTCGAAAATTGACCGAGTTTCAAAATAGGCTCAGACCAACAAAAAAAGGAAGACGGATCACGCCGTATATCAAAAGTGAAGCCACAAAACCATGCTCCTTTAAGTAAACACACAGGCTCACGCACACACCGGCACTAAAACCATGCTCATCGCTCCTAATACGTCACGAGTCGTCGTCTAGTTAACATCAATAAAAAAAATAGAATTATGCCTTCCAATGTAGTAAAAACTTGTAAAAACAATAGCAAATCACATAAAAAGTCTCACGGAATCACTTTTCACTTGTACGTACTTGAAATAACATCGTTTTTTAATTTATTGAACTATGAATTTTAGGTTACTTGGAACAAAAAACCTCAACGAAAGAACGAATGAAAGCAGTGACATAGCGTGTTAGGGTTGCCATAATGTGATTTCAAATCACCCATTCGATTAAACCGATTTAAATTATGATTTCTTATTTCGAGTAATTATATCCCTGTTTTGTTTTTTTATGTATTTATATTTTAGATTTCCAAGTAATACTGAATCCAAAAGTAAATGGATAGTAGCTATACGAAATAGCGATGTATTTTTTTTTGTTTTTGTTTCGGTGTATAAGTCCTTCTTAACTATCGAGTTATAATACCATACTCAACAATATCTTACTCGCACAATATTATCCTACCCATACAATATTATTCCCCAAATTATAGGGAAAAACTTTAAAAAATGACAACCGATGATACCAAAATGATAAAAAGGTGGCTACACTTTTGATGTACGGCGCGCTCCGTCTTTCCATTTTTGTTGGTCTGAGTAAATAGGTATGTATAGCGGAAGGAACTTGTCTTTAATCATTGGAAATAGTTAAACTGGTGTTCTCTTTTGCATGAGAACTTGTTGTGTGGGAGGGGCTCGTGGCTAAGTAATAATAGCCGCACGGGTCGATCGATCAGGTTAAGATACCCTTGCCGCGGTCAGTGCGTGGATGGATGACCATCTTAACATACCGATACTCCTCCGTGTCTCGAAAAGCACGTGGTCCCGGCTGTCATTCTTGGATCTTTGACTGTCGTTATGGGTCGTCAGAAGCTCGAAAGTCTGACAACAAGTCTTACCAATGATTGTGTGACCCAGTAACTGGGTTGTGGAAGTCAGATAGGCAGTCGCTCCATGTAAAATACTGGTATTCAGCTGCATTCGGTTAGACTGGAAACCGACCTAACATAGTTGAGAAAGTCTGGGCGGATTGACTTGGGATAGTTGTGATGATGGTAGTCATTATCAAGTACGGAAAATCAGGCACAGAAAATAGATACGCGTACTAATGAAAAACAGGACTCACCACGATTGATAAAATAGGAAGAACATTTTCCATAGATTTTCCACTCAAATATCTGCAGAGCCCTTTTTACCAACTTTGCTAAAAAGGTTTTATGTGACCTCTCGTACTCTACTAAGATACGAAAGGTCACTTATTAAAACCTTAACACTTCGTACTTTAAGTCCAAAACTAACCTTTTAGGTTGTTCAAATGTATTTAATTGTCTATTACATAAAGGAGCCTAAAATTAGTTTAAATTAACATTTTAAAATCTAGGTCTGTAAGTCGGACCTCGACAGAATATTAATGATTTACTCCCAAATTGTATAATGCTTGAATAAATAAGTAAAACAAAAGGGATTTATATAAAGTTAAATAAAATACACCCTTACTATTGAAACAGTCTTAGTTTTTGTACCGTTAAAATTATTTAGGACTAGCTGCGCCCTGCGGTTTCACTCGAGTAAGTCTCGATCCCGTGGGAATATCGGGATAAAAGGTATCCTATGTCCTATTCCAGATCAAGGTCTTAACCCTGTGCAAAACATTTAAATCCGTTCAGTAGTTTTAGCATGAAAGCGCAAACAAACAAACAAGCTCACTTTCGCATTTATAATATTAATTAGGATTGAATATCTTTCCAAGGTCGTGGGAAAAACATTTTGTAAAGTGAAGCTGTAACTTAATGCTGCTTACTAAAGACTTTGTCTACCTTCATTAGTGTCAAATCTGTCTACAAGCTTTTACCACTCACCCATACTTGAATACAGTACGTAAAAAAAAACCCTGTCCGATCCGTGAGGTGTGGTTAAGAATCATACTGAGAGTCTTTATACGCGGTTTTTCTTAAGGAAAAAAAAAAAAAAATCGCCTCATTTTTTTTCAATGTGGAATGTTACCTGGGGCGCGGGCGGCCGTGGGTCGTCTAGCGGGTGTCTACAAGTCATAACATTATGACCTCGCTAAATTATAATGAAACTGGCGTAAATTAGTTATTATAAACGAGAATTTTAAATAGTAATAACTTTCTTTGATGACTTTTTTGTAATGTTATTGCGGTACCTAGGCGCCCCCTTTCTGATCGGACCGGGTTTTTGTTACATGCAGTATAGTCATTATGTTCTCTGTACCAGGGCTTGAAATACCGTTAAAAAATATGGTATCGTTACAGCCTTCTGATGCGGGTATCGTTAACTAATAAATAACGTTATATTATTTACCGTTATATCTGGCACATTTTACCGTTAAACATACGTAACGTTAAAATCTAAGGTAACGATAATTTTATCGTTATAATTAGTTTTGTTACCGTCGCTCTCGTCCAATTGCAAAAGAATGTCAGATTGCATCGACTCTAAGATTGCCGTACGACTATTTGCGCGTTTAATAGATATTATCTTATCATTGCTATTCTGTGTTGTGCTTGTACTTGAGAATATACTTGGTTGGTTGGTCCACCGTGTTCTGTAAGCGCGTACGACTGCCGTGAGCGGTGAGAGATATGAAGACGACAAACGAAATGGCAACAGCGCCGACAGGGTGTGAGAGTGAGAGGGGCGCGCGCGCACGCCGGCCGCGGCCGCCTCTGAGGCGGGCTGGCAACGTCGCTTAAAATAACAAAATAATACCGATAATTTTTTACCGCTATTTTTACAATAACGTTAAAAATACCGGTAATTTTTACCAAAAATGTTAACGTTATTATTATGTTATGCTACTAAGTAACGCTACCAAATTGTACCGATATCGAAGTATCTCTACGGAAATACCGTTACTTAACGTTACTTTTAATGTGAATTGGTATCGTTTTCAAGCCCTGCTCTGTACATCCTACATCATTGTACTGTCATAATATATACCTACCCTACAAAATTGCAGTATTTACCAATAGCTATTGTTATGAAGGGGCCTGCTCACCTTTATAAAAAAAACTAAGAGGTACGGCCTAAACGCCTGCTGTTTAAGAATATTTTTACCCATCTCATTCCTGAGCAATACTAACAGTCCTAGATTAGTCCAGATTTTCAGGCTGATAACTCATTCACTGCACTATCATTGCGATTTTTGTTTTGCTAGACCATACCTTGGAACCGTCTGGTTATATTGAAGGTGAATGTTCCAACTTTTTTTAAACTCATTTTCTCGATAGTTACATAACTTTAAATACTCCAGAACTCCTGTACCGTTGCATGCGCCCATATGCACAATGTTTTGCGTGCGATTAATACAAAGCGCTGCCATACAAAGCGAGCAATAATTTTTGTTCGATCTTAAGTGGTTTTGATGTACAGAATGTGTAGATAACGGCTATGTGATGGTTTTTTTTTAACTCCCTGTGGAGAATAAAGACTTATCTAAAAATACATATTATGTTATAATGTTATTTACCTCTTCCATCAACTGCTTGACCTCCTTCTTGACGGCCGCGATGAGCCGTTCCTTCTGCTCGGCGCTGGGGTCCGTCGCCGTGGCCGCCGGCATCTCCTCCGACCCTCCCTCGGCTAAAACAATAGTACTATTGCTTTTATTAATATCATCATCATCATCTGCCTAGCCTTTTCCCAACTATGTTGGGGTCGGCTCCCAGTCTAACCGGATGCAGCTGAATACCAGTATTTTACATGGAGCAACTGCCTATCTGACCTCCACAACCCAGTAACTGGGTAATACGATACCCCTTGGTAAGACTGGTACTGGTGGTATTGCTTTTATTAATACCTACAACTTAACTCAAACTTAAAGCATTCATTTCAATTAGTCTTTCGAGACCCGCCTACTCCCAACAGCTAGCATCTCATATAGGTATTAGATGTTGCCCGCGACTTCGTCTGCGATCCAGGATAAAACGGGTCCTTCTCCGGGTCATGGTCTTCCCCGGTGCCAAATTTCATCCAAATCCGTTCAGCCGTTTTAGCGTGAAAGCGCAACAAACAAACTCACTTTCGCATTTATAATATTAAGTTAGGATAAAGCACAACAGACTTTGTTAAGTAAAGTTAGCGTTTCATATGAATATGAATCCATACTAATCCTTACTAATATTAAAAATTCGAAAGTAACTCAGCCTTTCTGTCTGTCTGTCTGTATGTTACCTTCTCACGGCTAAACCATTGAACGGATTTCGATAAAATTGGCAAGGAGATAGATGGCATCCCGGGGAAGGTCATAGGCTACTTTTTATCGACATACCACGCGGGGGAAGCCGCGGGCGGAAGCTAGTAATATATATAATACCTATTACTGGAAGAGTCAGTCAGAAAATTTAAGCTAATTGCTGGTTTCAAAACTAGATACGTACCTACGTAGTTTCCTACAACCGCAGTAGTTCAATTGTACAGACCGCGTCATGTTTCGCTATTCGAATCCGATTCTAGTAGCGGATCATGACGCGAGTCAGTACAATAATTGAACTAGTGCGGTTTCGCTGCTATGGTTTCGCAGCGGAGGTGTGCTACTGCGGAGAATGCCTCGGATTAGGAATTTAGGAATGTCTAGCATTCAACCGATTGCTTCAAAATCAAGGTAGCTAAATGGTAGATCTATTTGAGACGTCAGCCTATAGGAAGTAATATGTATTTGGATGGAGAAAACACGTAGGTACTTTATAATAACTCCATAAAAAAAAATACATGTGAGATTCTAATAAAGGTAAAGCCAATTTACTATCATTGACATTGATTACTTTTCTACCATCAAATTCATACGCAGCATACCTCCTTTGAAGCTATGAACAATAAACAATATTATTCCCAAAAGAGCGACATTTTACAACATATCTTCATATAACGTTCAGTCATAATCTTGAGAAAACCAGTCCTAAAGGACGTCAGTTTACATTTGCTCTGGAATTTTCATATAGAATTGATATAATTTTCCAGTCTAGGACCTCAGGAATATTTACCACTTAAAGCACCAAAGGGCATATAGACATTCTTAGGATTCTCAAGAAGGGTCCGTGACTTTTCAGTAACAGTGTGTGGGTTATCGTTTACTAGCGTCCCGCGATTTCACCTGAATAAGTCTCGATCCCGTGGGAATACCGTGATGAAAAGTATTCTATGTCCTAATCTAGATCATGGTCTACCGAATCCCGTCAGCCGTTTTAGCGTGAAAGGGTAACAAACAAGCAACTCACTTTTGCATTTAAAATATTATTAGATATGATTATACAGGCTGTAAGGGTAAACAGTCTTGTCATTCAAACCATGGGTAGTTGACTTAAATATAAAAATAAATGACCGAACACAACAAAAAAAAAACGTCATTTTCATTAAAAGATTTTAAAAAGTTTCTATCCGACACTGTGCTCTCTAGCGAAACAGCTGACTGACTGAGGGAGGGGTCGCGCTCGCGGCCGGTCAGGTCACATCCCGTACCCCCCGCCCGTGTTGAGACGCAAGTTCGTTGCCCTAGCGCATAGGACAACGAACTTGCGTCTCTTGTGGTAAAATGTAGATTTGAAAAAAAAGAAAAAAAAGTTGTAATTTTCCATTGATTTTACGTTCTATAAATGAAACCAAACCACTGGTTGCAAGGATAACGGTGTTTACCCTAACACCCTGTACTTAATATTTAACTAGCGACCCGCCCGGGCTTCACATGGGTGCAATTTACATGTATCTAAAGATGGTATTCTGTTCACGACACGCAGTGCACAAGTTCTGAGCAATAACCTGACAAAAAGCGTGAATTCAAGGAAGTAATTCATTAGTATTAAGTAATTCTTTTTTATATTGTTACATAATGTAAAAGGCTATGTCCATCTAGAATAATGAACCTTTAAAATGGTGAAATAAAATATTTCAAATAGGAGCTGTGGTTCTGGAGATTACACACATACATAAACTCACAAAATTCGCTTTCTCTCTTTATAATATTAGTATACATAGTTGAAAAGGTTTTCTGGCTTTGTAAATAAGATGAAAAGGTTCTCTGGGATAATAATATTACTTGTTACTTTTTAGTTTACATATTTTACCATGTTAAATATATTACTCGTCTGGCTTTATTTAATGAAAATTGTTGAGATACCTTGGTCAAATTAAATTTCAGACTACATTAATGTCTGGATACATTACAATCAATTTTAGATAGTCACTGTCCGTCCAGTCCTGAAAAAAATGTCATAGTGTTTGTTTTGTTTTGTTGTTGTTCTGTTTTCATCATCCTTGTTTTAAGGAAATTAACGGTTCAAAATACGATACTGTAAATTGCTCGATAAAAAAAAATGAAAATGGTTTTTCTTTTCATTTCCTAATTACAGCACAAAATTATATGAAAATTGCATGTAGGTAGGAGGTAATCGTATTTTACAAAAGTCATGTTGTGAGATTTCATATCTGGCTATCGCTGAACAGAACTCCCGAAACCAATTCAGGGGTCAAGGTCATTCTTTTATTGTCCAGACATTTCTCAAGAGTCAATAAAAATGTGAGAGCAATAAGATTCAGACTGATGGCTTACCATACATATTTAGGTAAGTATAAATCCGGGTAGAAACGAAGTTCATCTTGGAAATCACGAGGTATTATTGTGATTGTATGTTATTGTTTAAAGTACATACCACCTTCGTAATTCATTTTTTTTTTGTCTCTAACAGGCTTACTCTTCATAGTAAATTAAATACGAAAACATGTTACTGGTTACTTTACTAGTTGGTTAATTCATCAATGAAGGAAAACATTGTGAAGAAATCTGCAACCTAATTGCGTGTCAAACTTTCAAGTTTTGAACAGTATTGGTAATCCATTGCTTTATATGTTTGTAAAATTCGTCTACTCAACAACGTAAATTGTAATGAACGTGGGCGAACTGTCAAAATGAAATCCATTGCGAGCAATTGTAATTTTAATTGTGTGTTTCGCAATTACCCTGCTGAACGTCTGAAATCGCCAAACTACCTTGACCAGCGGTGGTAATGAATACTCATTCCTTCTCTATATGAGAAGAGGCGTTTTACCTGCAGTGGGAAAATAACGTAAGAATTGGTGTGTGCAAGACCTTACGTATCAACTATAAGCCGTTTAGTTCTGTTCTACTATTTTTCAGCGCAGAGTGGTCCAGTAGTAATTCGAGACAGTAGGCGTCTGTAGCACGATCAACGCCAAACAAAGCGACAGTGGCCCTCGCAGCCCGCCCCACACACACGCCATACAGTGCTGCCACGCCCGATTTACGAGAGTCGTGAATTCGAACCAAGTCAGGCGCTTTGATTTGTGTATTTAATTTCAACACCACTGCTCTCAAAACGGTGAAGGAAAACAACGTGAGGAAACCGACATGTTCTGGAACCAAAAATTCGAAGACATGTGACATCTACCAACCCGCACTGGGCCCGCGTGGTAACAGCCCACACCCTCTCACAGAGAGGAGGCCTGTGTCCCAGCAGTGGGAACATACTATTATGCTCCTAGTTTTCTATACAAACTAAAGCCTAGCAAAAAATCTCAAAGGACAAAATAATCTCTGGAAATCGTTCATGATATTTCTTTTGTGCTCATTTTCTTTTTTCATTCCTTCCTTTCATAATAACTTGCCTATTCATCTTCATTTGTTAGAGGCATTATTATAGCGGATTTCCGAAGATAAATATTAGAGGGATAGATTAATTAATATATATTATTATTAAGACTATGATGTGGAAAGGAATTTGTTCAATATGCTTGCGTAGATGTGTACCTATAATACACACTTTATACCATCGTCTGATATATCGATGAAATGTTTAATGTTGTATACGGACTTGCCGATGGCAGTATCGATATCTATTCTATTTCCATAGAATAAATAGTCCTTTCCAGATTTTAATACCTAGGTTATTGACATGTACCTACGTTACTTTTGAGGTCAAGAGTTCGTTGACTAGAGTGGATTGAACTTCTCAAATAATAAACCATAGTCAAATCGTAGTAAATGAAAACCTGTATTCATTTTAAATCTTGATCAAAGTATAGTGTGTTTTTTATTAAAAAAAAAATATATTGTTCATTGAAAAGCCTAATAATAAGCGTAAAAGTAATTGTTTTCCTTTATATTATTATGCTATTGATATTACGTAACGAAAATGATTATGCTATTTATATTACGTAACGAAAATTTTAGAACACTCCGGAAAAAATGACCAACACCAAAAAAAAACAGCTATCAAAGGATATCCCTTATTAAAATCTGCTACGGAATTTTACCCACATCATACATAAGTATTTGACCCATGTTATAATACCGAAAAAAACTTAGTTATCGAAGAATTATCCTTTCCAAAAACCCTCGACGGACGTCCTTGAAATGGTTTGACAAGACAAAACCGTTCAATACGCCCGCAAGACCTTTTTCTTCGAACACAATGTCCAAGGTCAAACCGGGCTTCCCTTAGATACCGTCTATACTGTAAGGATTAATAAGATCAAAACTGTGACTAGTATCAATTAATCGATTAGGTATTTATGTAATCCCTCTATTCAGAGTTACACCTTCGTAGCAGCGTAGCGCTACGGCGTAGCGGGTGCTACAGGTTTATACAAAATTATAATGCGGTTTAGAACAAGATTATCAAGATTGTCACCTAGTTATGCTTTTCAGGGTTCCGAACCCGAAGGTGCCAAACGTAACACTATTACTAAGCCTCCACTGTCAGTACATCCGTCTGTCCGTCAGCGGGATGTATCTCATGAACCCTAATAGGTACACATTTGAAATATTCACAGATTACGTACTTCTATGGCCGCTATAACAAAAATAACATAATAATAAAAATAAAACAAAGTTAAAAATTAAAAGGAAGCCCCCGTACAGGTAACGTATTTTTACACGACTGCCTAAAATGGAGTGTAATTTTTCATCATTTTTACGGTACGGAACTCTATGTGTGCGAGTCCGACCCTCACTTGTTACAAACGGTAAAATACTCGCAATTTTTCTCTTTGAATGTTTCAAAAAAATCTTTACAACAATGCTCTTTCACTAACATAAAAGCTTGTAATTAGCTCATTAATTAATGAAAACAATACTCGACACTATGAACAAAAGAACTTTAATGACTAATTTAATTTAATTTGTCTTTGTTCTCAACGTCAGTCAGGTCTTTGTGAGAACTTTTCTATTATGCTTCGTTTGGCGAAGTCCGAGAAACGCGGCGTGTAATGAAGCGATAAATATAAAATAACTAGCTGCGCCCCGCGATTTCACTCGCGTAAGTCTCGATCCCGTGGGAATATCCGGATAAAAAGTATCCTATGTCCTATTCCCGCAGGCCTAGCATGGCGCTTTCTATCTCTACGAAGAATAGACATAGCTTTTTCTATACAAAGTGACAGTTCGTTTCTTCATTTTTGACATCCACCGTAGAAATCTTTCTAAAATCTGTCATTTTGTCTTTCATTTCTAACGATCTTTGTCTAGGTCTTTTTATATGTAGACTATTTCGGAAGAAAGTTTTCTATCCTTACTGTCAAAATCACACTGACTACCGATAAATCCTATGATAAAACAAAGAATTCTGAGTCGAATTATGTAAAAGAGTGAATTTCGTAAAAAGTGCAGTTGACTCTTTCTATTTTGCTGCCGTCTCGTACTGTCTACGGTCTACAGGAAACGTCATTTTAGTCTACTCTTCCGTCGACAAAACGGTGCTCATGCTACGCCTGCCGGTCATGGTCTACCTCTGTGCCAAGTTTCATCCAAATCCGTTCAGCCGTTTTAGCGTGAAAGCGTAACAAACAAACAAACTCACTTTCGCATCCTTCCTTATCCTTATATATTATAAAACAAAGTCCTCCACCGCGTCTGTCTGTCGGCCTGTTCGCGATAAACTCAAAAACTACTGCACCGATTTTCATGCTGTTTTCACCAATGGATAGAGTGGTTCTCGAGGAAGGTTTTAGTATATAATAACCGAGATCCACGCGGGCGAAGCTGCGAGGATCAGCTAGTTTATAATATTATAGTTAGGATGGAACTTTTATAACGATATGTGAGTGCCTCGTTGGTCTGGTGGTAGCGAGAGTAACTGCTGAGCATGGGATGCTGTATTCGATTCACAAGTTAGGCATAGTCGTATTGGTATTTTCAATTTAGAAATTCTAAGTCGCAGTTCGAGTGTGAATTTGAACCCGGTATTATTTATGGTACACACGGCTACACATCAAGCTATACTATCCAGTATAAGCTGACCTCGCATTGTACGGAAATCCTATAGAATGCGAGATCAGCATAAACTGGAAATGTATAGCTTGATGTGTAGCCGTGTGTACGAGGCCGAAACGTAACTGGCAAAATATGCATAACCCTAACAAATCTGCCTAACCCTTCGTGGAATACCAGGCGTGATGTTTTGTAAGGTTTATTTACATAAATTCTTGGGTTAAGTGCAGTTTTCAGGCAAGCGTTTTGACGACAGGCTCAGCACTTTCACCGCGACCTTGACCCGCAATTCAGAATGAAAAGCACCGTAGAGTGTGGAGAAAGGTGGAAAGTGTTGCTAGTTTTATACCTTTTGTTACCTACCCTTATTTCTTATTTTTCCAGTATTGGTGCCAGATTTTGTTTACTTTTACGTGTCTAATTAATAATTGTAAAAGACTGAACTAATCCAGCTTCCAGCTGCATCCGTTTAGACTAGAAGCTAACCCCAACATAGTTGGGAAAAGGCTAGGATGACTGGTCTCCACTTTCCGTATCCAGTCTATCCGAATTTTGTTAATGTCGACTGTTCCCACCAACCAAGTATATTTTTGATTTCCAAGGAATGAAAAATAATCAAACTGTAACATTTTCATCAATTCTTGGAACAAATATGGTCTTCCTTTACATTTTATTTTTTCCCTTTGTACATAATCTTAGTGTTAGACTTTATATTTTATTTAAAATTGTAAATTAAATATCCTTACATATTATATAATCATCCTTCCTTTCATATTATTAAGTCTCGCCTTAAGTCCTCCGCCGCGTCTGTCTGTCGTCCTGTTCGCGATAAACTCAAAAACTACTGCACCGATTTTCATGCTGTTTTCACCCATGGATAGAGTGGCTCTCGAGTAAGGTTTTAGTATATAATAATCGAGATCCACGCGGGTGAAGCCACAGGCATCAGCTATTCAGCTGTTAGTTAAATAAATACAACCAATTTTATGGTTAGGTTATACCAAATTCTGTAAAAATCACACGGTGAAAGCTAACTTCACCAAAGTTTTCACGGTGAGATTTTTCAGAATACAACAGCTGCTCGTAATTAATAGACCAAAAAGGATCAGTCCAGTCCTAAACACAGTTCCGCCTTTAAAGTAAAAACATTATAATATAACTCTATCCGTTCGCGAAAATCAAAGGCTATCACGAACATTTTTTTAATTATAATCGGTTTTGCAAGATACGATGATGAGATATTTTTGCGAGCATTTATTTGACTAAAAATTAAAAGAAACTACATTTTCCGTTGGATTTTTTTATTGGGTTATAAACCTGTAGGTACTTCTCTGTAATTAAAAGAAAATACTCCTTTTAAACATTTTTTTTTATCATGTTGAGCAAAATTTTAAATATGGTAAGAAAATAATAATCTCGTGAACAACGAAGACGGAATAATCTTGATAATTTTTTATTTAAAAAAAAAATGTCTCATTCCTGAAAATAATTCAATACATTATTAGATAACAAAACTTCAAAAAGATCTCAAAATTATTATTTTAACGGTTAATAAAACGACTCTGTATCTGTGTTTTAGACGCTAAGTTAATTCCATCTCAAAGGAATTACATAAAATTCCATTTAAGGGAAACATGCTTACAGATACCTAAATGACTTGAGGAGCAAAAACCGACCCTTTTTTTAGGAAGGTGGATTAAGTTTAATTAAAATTCCTGAAAAGAAACCTACATAATTAAATACAAGTTCAGCCACTTAATTGACCTATACGATACAAATATTTCTGACCGTTGATAATATGTAAGGGACCAGAATAATGATTTTCTTTTCTTCTCCTTTTTTGCTTTTAATATTTCTATGGCCTTAAATTAAGTTAATTCCATCTCGAAGGAATTACATAAAATACCAAACGAATCCTATGTATACTTAAGTGCAATAAACCGACCCTTTTTGCATTAGAGTAGGGCAGGTGTCGCAGGAAAGCCCGAGAATTTTCCTCTATTGTATTACGTGAGCTTAGAGGAAGAAAACCTACCTGTTTTATGTATCCGTACTTACCAAGGTGTCTAATGCACTCTATATTTAGACACATTTACTAAATAGACCTCATATGGTCCGTAAAATTGGACTAGGCAGAAAGAATCACACCTGTGCCTGGGATATCCTTTTATGACGCAAATGAGGGTTGTCAATTCTCCAAAGGACGGGCCTCGTTGAATTTGTTCATAATGTAAGTAGGTCAAAGTAAACAGGTACGAGTAAGTCTGACAAACTCATCCGGAATTCATTTAATCAAACCCGGATTTTCCACAGACAACTTAGGTAATTGTTTTTTTTTTGGTCATGTAAAAATATTGAAAATTTAACTATGAAACTAATTGATGGAATTCAGTTTTCACAACCGTCTATCTATAACGAACCAACTAACAGTCGAATCAATTTTCACCCATATGGGAATCCGATTGCATGAAAATTTTACACGGTCACGTGTAGGGTAGGTATCTACCAATACAAAAAAACTAATCGATTTCACTTTATTCTCTGCGCTGAAAGAACACCCCGAGGAATAACTAAGTAGAAAGTATAGTACGAACGCAGTTGGTACAGCCAAGGAGATAAATTATTTATTGGATAACTGCCAAAGTAAATAATTACACACTTTATCTACCTCCAATCTCATCACCCAATTTAATTACAACGAAATTCGATCTAGTTAAATAAAAATCAGAGTTGTCATTCTCAAAGTAAATGTAATTCTGCTTGGCACTATATTTAAAAAACCGGCTAAGTGCGAGTCGGACTCGCGCACGAAGCGTTCCGTACCATTATCTATAAAAACGGCAAAAAAATCATGTCAGTTGTATGGGGTCCATTAAATATTTGTTTTATTTTAATTTAATTATTTATTTTTAAAGTGAATATATAACTAAATATTCTGTGAATATTTCAACCTGTGAATATGTCTACCTGTTGCCGTTATCAATATAGAGCAAAAACGAGCAAAAAAATCACGTTTGTTGCATGGGAGCCCCCTTAAATATTTATTATATTCTGATCTTTAGTACTTGTTGTTATAGCGGCAACAGAAATACATCATCTGTGAAAATTTCAACTGTCTAATTATCACGGTTCATGAGATACAGCCTGGTGACAGACAGACAGACAGACAGACAGCGGAGCCTTAGTAATATGGTCCCATTTTACCCTTTGGGTACGGAACCCTTAAAATCTAACCCAGCAAACCCTCTGGTCATTTACGAACTTTTTTTATTATTTTATTTACGCAAGCTTTTAATTTTCCATCGAAGCCGAAGCCGTTTTTTATTTGTTTTCAGTTACAGTTTCGTTTTTTCAATATTTGTTGTGATTTTTCTGTTTATATTGCCAGCAATATAAAGCCTTATGTAAATTCTAGGAATATTTCCAGGATTGCGTTGTGCAAAGGACTAGATAAGCCGATTATGGAGGCTTACAGTAATATGAAGCTCTCTGCATATTCACGGCTCTAAAATAGAAGTCAACGCGACGTTGAGAGCTTAGTCTTACTAGACCTAGTTAGTTTGAATACGTATTCAGTATGCTTCCTATTAAAGGATATTAAACTTAGTACGCGACGGATTTATGTACTAAACTTAGCTACCTAGGTTACCTATATCTACCTACGCTGTACCTTGTTTACTTTAAATGTTTGTTTCGTCAACATTTTCTGTAGGGATTAAACTTGAAACCCGCTGTAAAGGTCATGCATATTGAAAGGGGTGAAATGGAAAATACGAAAATGATCAGATTCTCTGACAATTTAAAAGGCCTACAAATCCAAACTATTCCCACGAAATCCATATTTATGTACGGCTGGTTACATTCACGGGAGGTTGACATTTGAAAAGCCGGGGCAAATACTTCTCTACAATAGGAAACTACTAGCTGTCATGAAAAGAAAGCCACCTAGTAACACTTTTATGAGAGTGGCCAGTAAGAAAAAAAACGCTTACGTTAAAAAATACATGGGTAGTACTTATAAAACTGTACCTATTTGAAACAGGCAAGATTAATTGTCTCAAACCGGCAGACGACAGGCTACGAGCAATTTTGTGGCGCACAGTTTGCAGAAAGCCTACCAAATTGCCTGAAGACATCAATCATGTAGATTTACCCTATATATTTGTGTCACGAGTCTTGGAAGGGTAACGGAAAAGTTAGAAAATTCTGCATAGTGTTTGAAATTGGAATGTATACGGCGCTATTTTTCTTGTTTTAAACTTGTTTGGCAACTCTAAACTCCTGGCCAGTTAACTTTAGCTAATGGTGTCGGTATAAATTACTTAATTCAATCGTAGTATTATAATATCTGTGATTCAATCATTTAATTCGTCAAAAGTTGCTTTCCATTGAATATTGTTCTTCTTAACTGTCTCGCAGTTATATTTTGTAGCCAAAATCCAGTAGGTATTACTAAGGGTAGGTAGGTAGGTACTAAAGCCCATTTCAGAATTTTCAGACATCAATCTACATGGTCTTCACATGATCTTACCAAGATTATGCCTGGACTTTAAAGGAGACTGTGATCTCTGAGTTTGTTTTGGCCTTTCTTCTCAGAGTAGTCGGACAGGAAATGCCTTCATCTACTTAGTTTTTTTTTTAAATGATTGACGTGAAATTTTTTTTACAAACCTAATGACAGAAATAATAGTACATTACTGCCGCGGTATGCAAAAGGGGAAGTGATGGACGAACGTGCCGAGGCGAAACCGAAGCACACATTCGTGAGTTGCCAGTCTTGAAGTAAAACTTCATTCCATTTTGAAATTACGACAGGTATGAGTTTTCCTAGTAATTTATTCGGCCGCTACACACGACGCATATGGATTTTCATACAAACATTTCCGGCCGGGCGCTCGCATATATTCGACCAGTACAGAAATTTCGATTTATCTCGAAGAAAGTTGTCAAAATAATGCTCTAATTTCAAAGCTTGTTTGAGAAAATTATCATTTATCAACATCATTAATTTATCATTTGTTATCGGTTTGGCAGTTACCTAGGTACTTACTTTTTCAAGCCAGCAACCACCCGGTAATATTAGAATTGTGAAAAATCGAAGTTTAATATAAATAGAAGCAATAATGGAAGCTTTCCATTGCTCTACATTTTCTAGAAACGCATTAATGTCGGTGCAATAGGTAGACTGGCACTGTAATTTTCTTTTAACGTTTAACCTAGTACCTATTTCTCGTCTTTTTATGAAGACTTTAGCTAGATATATCTTTGTCAACAAACATTATAGGTTAATGCTGCCTACCTTTTTTAACCGACTTCAAAAAAGAGGTAATCAATACGATTGTATGTTTTTTTTGTGTGTTTGTTACGCGATTATTCCGCCAATCATAATTTAATTCTGATGATTGTTTTTGGTAGGTCATGCTTCGAAGGTGGTCCCATATAACTTATCACGTAGTGGTATTCGATTTGTGGGGGGTAGGTATCACAACTAAAAAGTGAAAAATAAAAACATTTTACAAAAAAAACCAAGCGACTTTCAAAAAACACAAAAAAAAAATTGAAAAATAACTTTAATTTCGGAAGTCGGTGGAAAAAACATTGTTTTTGTGTTTTTTTGGAAGTCGGGTTTTTTTTTGTAAAAGTTTTTATTCTTTAATTTCTAATACATTTGGTAAAACCGTTCTAGATTTTCATCAAGTGCTAGAAATCTAAAACGTCTTGGTAATTCAATCTGCCTAGCCTTTTCCCAACTCTGTTGGAGTCGACTTCCAGTCTAACCGGATACAGCTGAATACCAGTATTTTACATGGAGCGCTTGCCTATCTGACCTCCACAATAGTTACTGGCTAACACAATAGGTACCCCTTGGTAAGATTAGCTGTCAGAGTTTTGGGCTTCTCGTACGACGTAACGACTGTCAAAGACCTAGTAGGTACGTACCATAAATATTATGGTACCTGTTATAATTTTTTAGCTTCACTTTCACTAGAACTATCCTGAATTTACCTTCCTAAGTACCTACTTATGTATCAAGTAGGTACTTAGGAAGGTAAATTACCTATTATTGGTCAGTTACTTGTCTTAGGAGATTCCCTTTAGGTAAGTACATTGTACCTCGGACATAAGAGCTCGTGGCTAAGTAATAACAGCCGCACGGGTCGATCCATCAGGTTAAGCAACGCTTGCCAGGGTTGGTCCGTGGATAGGTGACCAGCATCTCTACATACCGAGGCTCCTGCGTGGCTCGGAAAGCACGTTAAGCCGTTGGTCCCGGCTGTCATTTGTAGATCTTTGACAGTTGTTACGGGTCGTCAGAACCCCGAAAGTCTGTCAGCCAGTCTTACTAAGGGTATCGTGTTACCCAGTTACTGGGTTGTGGAGGTCAGATAGGCAGTCGCTCCATGGAATATACTGGTATTCAGTTGCATCCGGTTAGATCGGAAGCCGACCCCAACATTGTCGGGAAAAGGCTACGCAGATGATGAGGTACATTATACCTACATACTGTCTTCAATCAAAGCTTCAAAACATCATTAAGAGTACCTATACAAGATAGATAAGTACCAACCTACCTACCCATCGTGAAAGCACAAAGATAACTGTGTAGGTAGGTACGTTATACTATATATGTAGGTAGGATAGGTATAATAATAAAGCATTGATTGGATACTTTCACGGTCATCCATAGAGCATGCGGCAACGTGACAGAACAGGCATAATCTATTCCTACAAATACCAACGTAAAGTGGATACGTATCTTCTATTGTATGTTTCGTTTGTGAACAATAATTATAATTCATATTAAGCTACTACTATTCAGTTTAATTGAAACCTGAAAATATCATCATACATTTTTAAAAGCCCATAAAGAACTCTATTCAAACTATTTAAGGCTTTAATATAGATAAGACAATTAATTAGGCCCAACGATCAATTTTCTTAATTTTAAATATTTTTTTCCCGACAAAATGTTCCACGGTTGGAAAATCTTCCACGTTATCAATCATCAGATCAAACAGGTCTTACGTACCTGCTTAGTTCTATCTTTTTCATGAATAGATACCTACAGGTTCGGCCCTGAAACTTCGAAACCCGCCCTTATCTCCACCCGCTATAAAAACAAGATTGCAAACAACTCACATGGCCGACATTCGCCTACGCTCTGTTATCGTAACTAACTTCAACGCGACATTAACAATCAATTCAACGCCGAACTAAATATTCACAAGCAAAATGGCTAATCAAAACAGCTTAAAAGTATCTTTAACAATTAAAAAATAACTTAAATAATTGCGAAGACACGTATTAATTTTATTTTAAAAAATCTGCGTGAAACATGCGCCTACCTTTATTTTGGGCGGCCATCGTAGTTTTCTGCCCACGGGGAGTGGCGCATTATTTTCCTTCAAAACTTTCACATTTCACAACGTTAATCGTTCTTATTACCACGTCTGCGAGCGTCACTTGTTTATGAAACGTGTTTACAATACAACTGATGGTTGGAAATGGCTTGTTTGGTGGAAAAATCGATGCGACGCCGCGCGCAGTGAGCCGCTACACACGAATGATAAGAGGCAAAGTCGCGCCACTCGCCAGCAACAGCCTCGTAGCTATCCTGTCTACATACATACTTACAGGCTTTAATAGCTATGTACTTAAGTACATAGCTATTAAAGCGAAGTTTCTTTATGGTTATTTAATACCAGCTGATTCGAAAGTTGAGGATTTCGGCACGTAGGTATTATCATTAATTCGTGAAAATGGCGGGATACTAATGTAATTTTCTGTAAATTACGTTGCGTTGCTGTTGAAGTAGATATCTACAGTAGGTATTTGTTTTAGTGCTTAACAGTAAGTACTTACTTAGCAGCAGACTTTCAGAGTTAGATAATAGTCCAATAATAGGTACCTAATAGATATTTATAAAAACTGACAAAATTTCTGCTGAGCTATTCTAGCGCTCCTAAATAATGTAACTGACTAGGTCTTCTACTTTGAGCACTTAGAAAACTGTATAATATTAATTAAATTAAATCAATAAACTTTCCATCAAACAAACGGGAGCGAAAAAAAAATTCGGTGTTTCAAATCTTACCGCAATTTACATAAAAAGGTGTTGCCATTTGCTGTTTTTGTCTAGAGGTTTTTCAGTCATTAACAGAAAACAATATTGCGGAAGAGTAAAAAAACTTTATGATCCATGCTAAAATACAGAAATCCACTTCGCCCCCACATCAGTCAATCTAAGATATGCTGGGCAAGAGGATGATCCATGTAATTATCCTTGCCTCACCAATCTATCTGCAGTAAAAAAAATACTTTGCGTTCCATATCCCGCCTCTTTTATGATTCTCTTTCTTTGCCTGGTATCGAAGAAAAACCCTTTCTTAGTTTCATTTTCATGCTAAAGATGTAACTTTAGTAAATCTAAACTTTGAGTTTGACATTGACAGTATGTGATAGTGTAGTGACAGTTGACAGGAAAATAACAACAAAGTTGTCTACTCGTTTGTGATTCTGAAAATTAAACAAAAATACAGCAAAATGCGTGAAACGAAGATGAGTTCACATTTGTCTGGTGGTAGACTAAACGTTGCATCAATCCAAGAGTCAATGAGGACTGAATTACTGAATCTACTACAGCTTTACAAAGGTCCTAAAGTATGTATCCTTCTATTGATTCTACACACACATTAACAAGTGTTGGTTTTCCTCATGATAATGCCAATTAAAAGTAGATTTTAAACAAGGGCACTATCCCTCCCTTCTCTTCTGTACTTTTTGGCTTGACGCGAATTAAAGTACTATCATGATCGCTGATTTAGCGTAACATTTGAGACCCATTGAATGAGTCTCTATATGCACAGTTACTGCAGTTAAAACTTAACAGATCATATACAAAACACTAATAATACTGATTATTTAAGCACCAAAATAATATCTCTATTAAGAACTTAACCTATTCCAACCATAAAATATCATTATTAAAATATAAACCATATTACCTTATTTTCTCATTAGGTTACTATATGGGACGAATGGCTAGCTGGTCCAGTGGGGCTAGTGGCCCAGTACTCTCTGCTAAAAGACCATGGAGTTACGGAGATGTTCCCACTGAAGCCCGGGAGTCTGCCTACCATCTCCGTGAAACATATAGTGTTTATTGCAAGACCTAAACCAGCTCTAATGGACTTAGTAGCTGATTATATCCTGTCACTAAGGTAGCTTAGCCTGTAATTTAAATAATACTTAAATATTTTGTCATTGTTGTGAAAATAACCATCTTTTCATAAGCATCTCTTCCACATGAGATTAATTTCTCTTAGAGCTCTGTGTAGCTCTAATGCAGTAGAACTGACTTATTTGTGAAGAAACAATACATAAAGAAAGGCTCTTCATTAAGGGGGATGCACTTAGTGAGTTGTATTGCTGATTTTAATGTATATAATTCAGTAAATCCATATTTGTTACGAGCGCTAATAATATTTAGATCAACATACAACCTGATACTGACCTGCAAATTGCAAAAAACCTAAGAAAATTTGAATTTCGCGGGCTACCCTAGCGCATCAACCTTAAATAAAAGGAACAAAGAACTAATAACCATAACTGTCCATTCCAAGGTTGCCTGGAAGAGATCGCAGAAAGCGATAAGGCCGCCCATTGTATGTTTTGGAGTGTTGAATATATTTATTTTTGCAATGTATTTTCTGGTGTACAATAAAGTATATATAAATAAATAAATAAAGAATAACATTTATTTGGACACGTGAAACACAAAACACAAATAAAAAATAATGTTTTTACAACAATAGTGTGTGCCTCATGGCTGCACCAAAAAGAAATACATTATTATTGTTTGGTTGTACTTGTGTTGTGTGGGTTGACAATTTACGAGTTTTTCTTATCAACAGATCCAAGCAGACAACACCAGTGGAGTTCCATCTATTCTTTGTGCCTCGTAAGAGTGAGTTCTGCAAGAACCTCCTGACCAACCGAGGGGTGATAGCCAACCTGACCATCCAAGAGTTCAAGTGTGACATCTTTCCCTTCGAGAGTGACGTCATGTCTTTAGAGTTGCAGAATGATTTCAGGTAAAAATAAAAAATAGTCAATATATTGGTCATCATCATCATCTGCCTAGCCTTTTCCCAACTAATTTGGGGTCAGCTTCCAGTCCAGTTTTTAGTTTTTCAGTTCCAGGTTTTACATGGAGCGACTGCCTATCTGACATCCACAACCCAGTTTCTGGATAACATCCCTTGTACAGCGGTCATTTTTACCCGCAAGCGTTCTGTTCCCCAAATAGATTTAAGTATTGATGGACAAACCATCCCAGTCAAGGATAAGGCTAGGTTCCTGGGAGTAACTTTGGATTCAAGATTATCTGGAGTTGACCACATCAACAACACGGTCAAAAAGTGTGAACGCTCTGTGTCGATCCTTAAGGCTTTGGCCGGAGTGTGGTGGGGTTCTCATCCATACACCCTTAAACTGGTCTATAATGCGTTGACTAGGAGCGTTTTGGACTACTGTTGCTTTCTTATTGAACCTTGCAACAAAGAAGCGCTTAAGAGGTTGGACAGCATCCAGGCGAAATGCCTGAGAATCGTCATTGGAGCCATGAAATCTTCTCCCATAAATGCGCTCCAAGTTGAATGTGCAGAACCACCCTTACACTTAAGAAGACAGTATTTGGCAGATCGTTTCCTGTCAAAAGTTTTTTCCCTTTCATCCCATCCTTTACTCCCAATTTTAGAACAAATCGACCTTTCTTTCAATAATTCTCCTTATTGGAATAATAAAACAGTTCCTCTATTGATAAATAGGTACAGAGAGCTTAAACACCTCTCCTCGCCTGTTTGTCAATATCCAATTCTCCCCGTCTTTTCCGCTGCATATGAAACGATTCACTACGAACCAAAAGCCGTTTTGGGACTAGGTATTGCCAAAAATTCCCAAAACGCAAGACGCGACTTCGAGTCAGCCGTCAAACGTTACTGGGAAGGATGGAACCTTTTCTTTACTGATGCATCAAAATTATCACAAACAGAATGTACAGGAGTAGCAGTATATTTTAAAAATTCTAAAATTGCCTTACTTTTTAAATGTCCACCAGAAGCATCAGTCTTTACAGGAGAGTGTATTGGCATTTTAGAAGCCATACACTATATCAAGTCACATCAAATAACAAAAGCAGTCATTTTTTCAGATTCTCGTAGTAGCATTCAGGCCTTAAAACAAAACCAACTTCATAGTAAAATCCATAGTAAAATTGTTGTAGAAATTAAGAGCTTGTTATTTGAATGTTCCCAAAACGGCTTGGACATCGAGATAGCCTGGATCCCTGGTCACTCGGATATTGTTGGCAATGAGTGCGCTGACTCGTTGGCAAAGTATGCCTCATCAAACCCGGCTGATCGAAAGCATTACGTAGCCCATAGCTACGATTTGCGAAATGGTGCCAGACCCAAGTTGTTCGACTCGTGGACAAAAACATGGAGGAAGACCTCAAAAACCAAGGGCGTCTACTACGCAGCTATACAGCCCGACATCCAACGGAAACCTTGGTTTTTTAAATGCCCAAAATTGTCCAAAAGAACTGTTTCGTCACTTTGTAGACTAAGACTTGGACATTGTTGTAGCCCAGTGTTCCTGAACAAGATCCATGTTCGGGACAGTTCTCTGTGTGAGTGTGGTCTTGCGGAGGGTACTTTGGACCATATATTTTTTTCCTGCTCCTTGAACACCAAATCCTTCGACCTCTATCGAAAAATTTCCAAATGTAACGTTCCCCTCCCAACTAACTTTCATTCCCTTTTATCCCACTTCTCCCCTAAAATCATTCAAATTTTAACTACTTTTATGAATGATAATAATTTAAAATTCTAACTGGTGATGGTGCGTAAAATAATTACCTAAGTATTATATTTTGTATAGTTTTTATATTGATTACGATTTTATATAATTTTGTAAATTAGAATGAATGTTTCTACTAACCCTTGTTTTCGTCCTTGCAGCTACTAACATAATAACTACCACAAAGTTCGACGGCTTGCCACACTGCGCTGCCGTCTTTACGTGACATTGGCAGAATAGTCGACACCGGCTCAATTGCCATAAAGAAAAAAAAAAAAAAAAAAAAAAACATCCCTTGGTATGACTGGTTGTCAGACTTTCTGGCTTCTGGCGACCCGTAACAACTGTCAAAGATCTACAAATGACAGCCGGGACCAACGGCTTAACGTGCTTTCCGAGTCACGGAGGGGTCTTCGTATTTAAAGATGGTCATCCATCCACGGACCAACCGCGGCAAGCGTAGCTTAACCTGATTGATCGACCCGTGCGGATGTTATTTCTTAGCCACAAGCCCCCCAATCAATATATTGGTATTATATTATAAAATAATAAAACTGTAAGTAGTTGGCGTCGGGTAGACGACGCATCGTCGTTGTGAATCACTTTAAATGATACTCTACTGAACACTAAATAAAGCTCACATTTCAATGCCTTATTTTTAGTTGAGTTCGTGGGGAGTTGTAATGCTAGGGCTACTGTCGCGTTATCGCGAACTAAACTTCGCGCGCTCTCTCTCGCACACCGTTCAACGTCTCGCTGAGCAACAGAGAGCACGCGAAGTTATTCGGGATAACGCAAACATGTAGCCCCAGCATTAGTTTGCGACGACTGCCATTAGTTTACTTAAAAAAAAAGAAACGGTACTTCGATTTTTTATTAATATTATAGGCAAGATTGAAATCTGAGTTGCAAAATACATCATTTATTGTGCACTTACGATAATAATTATCTACTAATGAGACTTATCAATACTAATGTAGTCGTGGGCGTAGCACACTTAGATTAGGTCCGATTATCTACATTATGACGCGAGTTTATAAACAAATGGATGAAAATAACTAGGATTTATTTGTTACATTTTGATCCTTGAATGATGGAACTTACCTTGTAAGGTAAGCTTCTCAAGTTCTGAAGTTTTGTATCAAATAAGATTTTTTACAAGGTATTTCAGAGGTCTACCGGGGGAAATGAAATGAATGCACCCTGACTAGAGGTAGTTGGAAGAACATGGTGTGGTTTTAATCAGTAAGAGTGACAGGGGAAAATGTCGGGACTCGAGATACGAATTCTGTCTCAAAAACACGAATATTCACAAAATATTTATGATTCCTGCTGTTATAAGTTACAACGCGAAAATTAAAAGATGTCGCTAAAAATAATATATTTTGGTCCTTTCTTTATTTGTGCTTATCACTATTTTTTATTACAGAGAGAACTATCTAGAAGGCGATCCTACGTGCGTGTACAACGCGGCGCAAGCGCTGCGGACAGTACAGCAAATGTACGGGATCATACCGAGGGTATTCGGTAAAGGAGTCGCAGCCAAGCAGGTAAATATATGTGGTATTATGCACAGAACCGGTCGGAGTGGCGGTGCTTGGGGGAGGCATAAGTCCAGCAGTGGATGTCTTTCGGCTGAAATGATGATGATAATTATGAATCCTGTAGTTTCATGCATTAAAACTTTTGTAGGGAAAGGTTTGTATGAACAGTAAATCCAATCTGCGGTTCCACTCAATTCCTAGGTATACTACTACATGTAATTAAAATAAAGGATACTTCTTAATTAGGTAGACGGAAGTATCCTTTATTTGAATCCTAGTCATAATGTATGTGAGTACCAAACTGCATCTAAAATTGTTCAGCCTTTAAAGAGTGATGGTACTCCATACTCCATACAAACATACAACTTAGCCAGGGCCGGATTTAAGGCGGGGCAACAGGAGCCATGGCCACGGGCCTCCACAATTAGATTTTTTTAGATAAAAAAGTTCACATTCCCAAGGAACCTTTTTTAATTTTCTTTTCATGTCCTAGGTTGATGGTCTTAAAAAGGCCAAGTTGAATTACTTAAAAACTTTTTTTTTCGTCTCTTCCATAAAATTTTCGGGGCCTCCACTTCTTGGTTGCCCCAGGGCTTCCCCCATCCGGCCCTGGACTTGAAATCATTCGTTTTGTCCATACCTACTAAGAGCTTTATTTAAATCCTTCTTCGTTTCCTTACCAGGTATGGGACCTCCTATGTCGCCTGAACAAAGAGGAGCAGGGCCAGGGTCCAAAGGGTGTCGCGACGTCGTGCATAGACCAGCTGCTACTGCTGGACAGGGCGGTAGACTTCACCAGCGTCATGACGACACAGCTAACCTATGAGGGACTTATTGGTAAGTTAAAAAAAAACTTTTTATAAATTGAAAGGAATTTCATCTCTGCAAATTGTTAAAGCATCCATTTATGTTTTCTGCTAATGCAGTTAACCTCAAAAAATATTTGTCTCTTATGGAAAATGATTCCAAAACTGTATAGAATAACTAATCTGCCTACAATGCCATGACCTGGAATGGAACATAGGATCACTCTTTATCCCGATATCCCACGGGATCGAGGCTTACGCGGGTGAAACCGCGGGGCGCAGCTAGTAAGGCCATAAATTCCAAATTGATCTCACAAAACGTATAAACGCTTTATAAGATTTCTATAACACATTTGACAAAATTTGCCGCACTCCAACACGACAATATTTCCACACTAGCTGTAGCCCGCGACTTCGTCTGCGATCCAGGATGAAAAGTATCCTATGTCCTTTTCCAGGTCAAGGTCTACCCTTGTGCCAAATTTCATCCGAATCCTTTCAGCCGTTTTACCGTGAAAGCGCAACAAAAAATCACACTGTCACATTTATAATTCTAGCTTCCGCGCGGTACGTCGATAAAATGTGTATGATGTAATGTAAATGTCTGTGTAAAATGTCCTTCCTTAGGGGCACCCTATCTATCCTACTAATATTATAAATGTGAAAGTTTGTGTGTTTGGATGTTTGTTACTCAATCAGGCAAAAACGGCTGAATGGATTTGGATGAAATTTGGCAAACAGATAGCTTATAACCTGGATTAACACATAGGATACTTTTTATCCCGATATTCCCACGGGATCGAGACTTACGCGGGTGAAACCGCGGGGCGCAGCTAGTATCTATATATATCTATCTCCTTGTCAAATTTTGTCGGAATACGTTCAGTGGTTTAGGCGTGAAAAGGTAACAGACAGACAGGCAGAGTTACTTTCGATTTTATAATATTAGTATGAATTAGTTAGGATTTTATATACACTAAGGGTGATGCCCCATTAGTGCGTTGCGTTGCGTCGTCGCAACGGATCAACCCATTGTATGCCACACCTGCGTCTGCGGCGCGCTTGTTTTAAGTTAAGAAGTGACCGGAACTTATAAAATGTGATATTAATCACTAAATGCGAGGTTAGGACATGGGGCATGTCATAAAAAATGTATGGAAAACGACGCAGCGACGACGCAACGTAGCGCAACGCACTAATGGGGCCTCGCTCTAACAGTCGTAGGACTCGTAGGTACGTTAGTGCGTGACGGAGGCCTGGCCGACCCGAAATACGGTCTGGACGACCGTGACTAAACCTCGACGAGTCATAATACATATACTTTATCATTACAGACGAGATCTACGGCATAAAGAGCTCTACAGCCACATTCCCGGGACACAAGTTCGTGAGCCCCGACGACGCGAGCCCCGAAGTCACAGCACGCGAGAAGAAACGCATCATACTCAACTCTAGTGAGGAGCTGTTCGCAGAGATCAGGGACTGTAGCTTCACGACGGTGAGTATATACTTGACACTGAATCAAAGACTAGCTGATGCCTGATGCGGCTTCGCCCGCGTGGTTGTCGTCTATTGGTGAAAACAGCATGAAAATCGGTGCAGTAGTTTTTGAGTTTATCGCGAACAGACAGACAGACAGACGCGGCGGAGGACTTTGTTTTATAATATGTAGTGAAGTACGTGTAATAGCGACCCGCCCCAATTTCGCACGGGTTTTACGCCTTGACAAATTATCAAGATTTCTCTGATAAATGTCTGTTTAAAGGCGCTCCCTAACCGGGAGCATTCCCCTGTAATGTAACCATCCAAGATTCGATTTTGAGCATTACTATATTAACATTACCTTCGTTCCCCTCACTCACTGATATAATGCTCGAATTTGAAATGTTACATTACAGGCGAATGCTCCCGGTGAGGGAGCGTCTTTACAGTAATGTATTATACAGAAACCTTCCAGAATAGGTGTATAAAAATTATGGTTAAACCCGCATCAATTTAGATGAACAACACGGGCACAACAATACAATACACGTCTGTACACTACCAACTGTCGCTAACGAGACACAATAGAATTTTAATTGTTATCCGCCGACAGTTGAGCGGTACCATACAGTTTTGACGTTTAAACGTCTCTGAACTTTAAGCAACGATTATAATCCAGCAGAATATCAGCGTCAGGTATATTTGCCTGACACATGTTGAGTTGGACTCCCATTTGGTGCAACGTTGAGACGCACACCGCACTTTGTACGTTCCATTGTTTTAAAGTGTGTCTTTTAAGCCTCCTCTACGCGTTGGGCCGGCCGATAAGCCACAGAATACTTATAATTATCAGAACATTGAACTACCGTCAATTGCGTAAACTTATCGTTATAATTTAGACATTCTGTGGCTTATATTTGCGCGTGTTGGGCTGGCGCGTGGTGGGAGCAATAGCCAATTGTGTGTTATGTCTTTTGTATGCACCAAATAAACGCTTTATCTATCTATCTATAAAAAGAGGGTTAATCCATCAGGTCGGAGCAGCCCTCTCAAAAAAAGCGCGCGTGATCAAGACGCAACTAGACGAGCGACACCGCGACAAATCGGTGCAGGAGATAAAGCTATTTGTGTCGCGTCTGCCGCAGATGTTGGCCAACAAACAGTCGCTGGCGACACACACCGGCATCGCGGAGTATATCAAAGAGGTAAAAGTTATACGTAGCTTAGAATACTTGAGCGTATAGATACTGACAAAAACAATATAAAAAAACGACTTCCAAAAAAAACAATAAACAGTGAAAAATAAATTTAATTTCGTTGTCTTTGGTTTTCAATTTTAAGGGAATATGCATGTGATTCAAATATGGGTCAAATATTTTTTTCTATAAACTATGTTACTTCAGAATTATGCCTCCATCAATATTTTTGAATAAAATTTCTTTTTGACCGAGAAATTAATTTTTAAAAAGTCCCAAAAAACTGTGGGTAATTCAAATACTTGAAAAAGCTAAGAGCGGATGTGACGTAACAATCCGGAATAACAATCAAAATGTCAATGTCAAGTCAATCAACAAGTGTCAAGTCAATGTCAAACGCTCATAGAAAAAGGAGTTTTTGACGTTGACTTGACAGTTGCTTGTCTGTTTTCACGAACTGTGACGTCACCACACCAAGCGCGCCAAATGGAGGGCGTTTAAATAGCCCGGATCGGTTGGATATTTTTAAACATTTTTTTAACTACTTTAAATCGCTTTTTTGCCGTCGAATTTTTTTTTACTATTATTTGACGATGTAAACTATCGAATAAAAATATTAAAAAAATACATGCATATTCCCTATTTAGTCTATACTAAGTGGGAATAATACATAATATTGAAACTAACTCAAAAACTAAGCAAGCAAAGTTAATAAGATTTATATGGGACCACCTGTGAAGACTGACCCTAAACAACAAAAAAAAAGAATCATCAAAATCAATTCATAATTGGCGGAGTAGTCGCGTAACAAACATACAAAAAAAAACCTTCAGACGAATTGAGAACCTCCTCCTTTTTTAAGTCGGACAAAAATAACATCAAACTTATAAGACAGGTTTATAGTAACGCAAAAATATTGTGCTTTAAAAGGTTGAGGAAAGCTTTCATATAATTATTTGTTTTCAGACGACAGACGGTTTCGAGTTTCACGACATGATCCAGTGTGAGGAAGACTTTCTCAACTGCGTAGACAATGAGAAGGTATGCCCTTACATCGAGGATCTCATCGCACAGAAAGAACCACTCACGAAGGCAAGTTATTTATTTTAAACGTGTCGCTAATTGAATATTTGAAACATTTTTGCTCAAATTCATTGCTCATCAAAATTCAGGTTTCTGATTTTATCATGTAGGGTCATTTAATTTTATTCAAATCTAGCATCGCAAATAACAAGTCTACTTGTTATTTGCGATGCTAGATTTGAATAAAATTAAATGATTTCAGGTTTCTGATTTTATCATGTAGGGTCAATGACCCTACATGATAAAATCAGAAACCTGAATTTTGATGAGCAATGAATTTGAGCAAAAATGTTTCAAATGAATTGAATTTGAACAAATAATGGCTCATGAATTTGGTTTGGGTATTGGGTAGACATCTATGTCTTGTCTATGTCTTGGGTAGACATAGATGTCTACCCAATACCCAAACCAAATTCATGAGCTCATCAAGCGCCATAGTAAAACTAAAAATATCGGGCAAACCCGAAATATATAAATATGTGCACACAATAATAGCATTAATTAATGTCTCACGAACATCTTAACTGAATATTATAAATATGTGCACACAATAATAGCATTAATGAATGTCTCACGAAAATCTTAACTGAATATTATAAATATGTGCACACAATAATAGCATTAATGAATGTCTCACGAAAATCTTAACTGAATATTATAAATATGTGCACACAATAATAGCATTAATGAATGTCTCACGAAAATCTTAACTGAATATTATAAATATGTGCACACAATAATAGCATTAATGAATGTCTCACGAAAATCTTAACTGAATATTATAAATATGTGCACACAATAATAGCATTAATGAATGTCTCACGAAAATCTTAACTGAATATTATAAATATGTGCACACAATAATAGCATTAATGAATGTCTCACGAAATTCTTAACTGAATATTATAAATATGTGCACACAATAATAGCATTAATGAATGTCTCACGAAAATCTTAACTGAATATTATAAATAGGAAAGTGACTTTGTTTGTTTGTTACGCTTTTACGCTAAAACGGCTGAACGGATTTGGACGAAATTTGGTACATGGGTAGACCATGACATAGTTTAGAACAGATACTTTTTTCCCGATATGCCCACGGGTTCGAGACTTATGCGGGTGAAACCGCGGGGTGCAGCTAGTTGTAATATAAAAACAAGTATGGCGTTTGCAATAACATACTTTTACCAAAATTCAGTACATGATTATTATTTTCCCCTTTAGGTCCTCCGCCTAATCTGCCTCCAATGCGTAACAGGATCGGGTCTGAAGCCGAAAGTCCTAGAATACTACAAGAAAGAGTTAGTTCAAGTTTACGGTCTGAACACCTGGCTTACTCTGTGTAACCTGGAGAAGTGTGGCCTGCTGAAACCGCAGCAGGGAACCAGGCAGTATGCTGTGCTTCGAAAGGTCAGATATACATAAGTATTGGGTCCCCACCTATGAATTTGGCGTTTTTTTTTCACAATTATAGAACCTCGTCAATTCTATGACTTAAAATATTCATCAATTGCTTGGTATTATATCGAATAATGACCATCATAGACAACTACCAATAGTAAAAAAAACCTTATTTCTTATAGTTTTCTAAACATAAAAAATACCACAAATAATGACTCATTTTGCTAGCAGAAATTACCACTATTTTTTTTTTAACTTAGCCAGCAAAGTGTTATTGGGTTTTTCATCAGGAATTTCTCAGTAGCAGCCCGGAGTCTGGATTTGTGCCCCTACATGGGCCCTATTACATGGGACTTAAATATAACTGGCGAAATGTGGATGTACTATAGTTACACTTCTGCCAGCCCTTCGGGAATTATAGGCGTGATGTTATATTAATATTTACTTAAACTTGTGCTTAATTTTTGTTTACCTTTAACCTGAGAAGGGGCATAACAACAACTTTTACTAAAGGACCAACCCTAAAAACGTAAGGTCGCATAGTAAATGCAAGCATATCCCCCGGTCATTAAAAGCAGAAGCGAGATGACACGAGATCCAACTCCAGAATTTTTAGAGATCCCGTGCTATGAATTCACCATCCCCCTTTCACATTTTATGACCGTGCCTGCCAAGTCTTTACCTTAGCTAAATGAGTCTTCAAGCAATAGTAATGTAAATAATAATCAACAGACGCTTCACCTCACTATGGACGAGACTGAGATGAACGCAAAGGATAAGGGGTATCTGTGTAACAAGTACACGCCCCTCACCGTGCGCCTCAGCGAACATATCGCTAAGAACAAAGGATGGACTGGTGAGATACCTCCTTTATAGCTATTTTACTATGATTCACTACTTATCACTTCTCTAAAACGGCGTGATGAATGCGACATGTAATTGAAACAAAAATAAAAAATTATACATCCTAATCCCTCAGACCAAATAAAAAACCAAGACAGAGCGCTGCGAACAATACAATGAAGCATGCCAAAACTACACCTCCGCTCTGTGCATACACGCTCAGACGCACACATTTACAACCATTTACAATCAAACTACACCAAAATATGTTTACGAAACCGGCCTCACGTCAATGTTGACAGCGCTCTGTCTTGGTTTAATTAATAATATGCTTAGCTTATGCCCATTTTGTTGCTTATCCTGAGAAAATGGACACTGAGTTTATTTATACGAGGTGAAATTCAATTCGTTTGCATCCTCTTAAGGGGTCATTGTACTCATAATTATGAACAACTTTCACTAAGGGACCAAACATGAAAATTGACAAAAAAACAAAATATGCTGTTCCCTACATTTATGTTCGCGTACCTCGACAAAACACACAACAGCTGTTTTTTTTTCTTCGTGATTTCAGGTTTGCCCTCTTAGTGAAAGTTGTTCATAATGATCAGTACTATGACCCCTTAAGAGGATTGCAAATGAATTGAATTTCACCTCGTATAAATAAATTAAGTTAACGAAAGTGACCATTTTCTCACGAAACTAACAAAATGGGCATAAGCAAGCTAAGCATATTATTAATTTAATCCATTATGATAGTAATTATTGATGCTCGTCCATTTACAGCAAATCGAATGCAGCACACCTACGTACTAACTACTTAAAAAAATACATTAACAGCCCAACATAAAATGAGAATATTAGGTATCAGTACCACACAAATTATAATTATCAAAAAACACACTCCTATGTCAGTCTGAATGTGAATCATAACTAGATAAGAAAAATTCATTTATTTATCAACCACGCAGGCTACACGTTACGTATGCTAATAGTGTAGATACCCACCTCCCATATTAATTAACACTCCGCCATTTTGAGCCAATTAGCCTAACGCTGACCAACTTCCTTAGTTTGCTATTTTTGGTCCAAAAATGCTATGCTACATTTCAGATAGATTCTTGCACAATAAATGAATGATTGCCGTAACGAATGCTCTGGCATCGCATGATTTGTGAATATAATTCGAGATTCTAATCGATTTTATAGATATTTGGGCGAAGTATTCATTTAGATTTAAACATTTTATATGCTGCACTATAAAATAGTGACTTCTTCTAAATATAACAATCAATTTTTTTTATGTTTATACAGTCATGTTATCATTTGTCCATTTAATTTTACATGTGTTATCTCCTTATGACTGTATGTGTATCTGATAAATATATCAATCAAAGATCCTGAACTAAGTCCTGCCCAAATTCCCCCATGTTACTAACACATCAAAATCAGTAAGATTTCAATACTGCACCAACCTTATTAGCAGGCAGAAAAAACTTAACTTCAATATGGACATTTTAACATCTATTCCAGGTATCCAAGACGTCCTAGGCCTTCCAGGGCCTACAGTAGATGAACTACAGACATTACAACCGCGCATGGCGCGTCGCAACTCCATATCGAGCGAAAACTCATCTTCCATGGAGAACCCCCGCGTTATCCTCGTATTCTTCATCGGAGGATGCACGTATCAAGAGATATCCGCACTTAGGACCATCAGCCAGCAAGAAGACTCAAATGTAGAATTTGTTATATTGACCACTAAACTGATCAATGGAACTACGTTTATAGAATCTTTGATGGAAAACGAATAAATTAATCTAGCATCAAAATACTGTGTATATCTCAATAAATAAATTATATTATTATTCCATCTATTATTTAAGTTTGTGTGTAACTCTTTGTATATTATTGTATTTAATAAAAGCAAAATAATAGTTTAAATAATCTTTTAATTCTCATGACTCCACACATTTCATGAATACGGAATAAAATTAAACATGAACCATAAATCTTGGTTTATTAAAATTTCATATTCATAACTTGCATATAATATAAACTTCAATTTGATCAGTTTTTTCTTTAAATAAACTTACAAAATCCTGCACGCTTACTATCTATATATTACAATTTTAAAGCTTTCAGCATAATAAAAATAATTTCGTACACCAACATGCATACAAGTGTAATCTATTGACTATTCTCATAAATATTCATTACTCGTGTATTTTGTGATGTTGGATTTCTTTGGCGGTGCTATGTAGACACCAAACTTCTTGGCTAGAGTCACCAGCTTCTCGTTGTCATAGCCGAGTTCCTCTTTATAACATCTGAGCATTAAAGGCATCACTGTGTCTAAAATAAACTTAAAATTCTTCTGAGCATAACTAGAGTCATTGCCTAAGGAGAGCATAAGGCGAGAGTTGAATACAGCATGGATGCACTCATCCAGCACGTCCATCATGTCCTTAGTGACCAGCTGCAGTCCAACCTTCTGTATTGTAATGACAGACTGCGCAAACCATATTGTACTACTTGATAAGTCCACCCATGTTTCATTTATTATGTACTTAGCTAAGATAAGGCCCAAATTTTCCATCTGTATTAAGAATTTATTGACTCCAGCTTTAGTGTGCATATTCACAGGGGTCCACTTGTCTTCCGTTACTTTACTCTTCATAGAATCCATAATCTTTTCCCTGTACTCTCTCAGAGCTTTGACAATTGGAGCTCTTAAACAGCTGTTCATCTGAAATCTCAAATCAAGACCAAAGTCACAGAATAGAGTACACTGACCCCTCAAACTCTGCACACAGTCTAACACAGAATCTAACGCACACTGTGGAGTGAACACTTGTTTAATAATTTGACTCATTAACATTCTAAGTTGCATGCTAGCCCACACTACAAAAGCACTAACTTTATTCTTAGGAAATAATGTAATGAACTCTGTTAAGGCATCGCTGAGTGAGCAGAAGAACACCTCACCTACTTGCTTTACATAAGTATTGATGGATCCTTCTAGTTGGACCCCTTTCACGTGAACCTTTACGGTATGACTGCATATTGCTAGAAACAACTCACATGCCTGACTGGTCATGTTAAACTTATTGAGTATGTGTACAGGCTGTCTAGATGACTGCAGCCCGCCCCTCGGACTCCAATTATGAGTAACATCAAGTTCTTTCAACAATATTTCAATCAACACTTTCTGTTTCAGTTCAATTCTCTTCAATAAATCAGTTCTCAGTGGATGGCTTTTATTTTCTTCAGTGTCCAGTGCCTTCTGGGCTGACACCATCAGTTCATAAGTTTTTTGAAAATGTCTTTCAACAATTAGTACATCTAACTCCTCTGTTACATCAGCCAACCATTCCGGCAGGGGAGCCACTTGGGGGGAAGGTAATTCTTCAACAGAGAGACTCGGGGACTCCAGTAACTCTGGCTTAGGCTTATCTAGACCATCTTTTTTCTTCTGCTTAGAATTCTCCTTTTCAATGTACATTTTTTTTGCAACATCAAACTTATCTAGCCAATCTTTTTTGATGGCAAAACTATTGCACTGAAACACTCTTGTATCTGGGAAGGCTAACACTTTGAAAGCTTGTTTCACACTTCCCAAGTCTCTTACGTTCACTACGGCTAGAGTACTAATAGGATAGGTAGCTTGAAACTTATATCTATTAGGACCTCTACGGTTTGATATCCAGGATGTCAACATAAGGCAGTCATTGAATAAATATACATGCATTCTCTGCAGGGCAGTGTTCTCCTCGGCGTCTATCTCTAATAGGTCGCCTTCGTGAAGCAAAGTTCGGTCAGGGACGTCTAATAAATTCATGCAACCTTCCACTTTCTCAGATATAAGGTTGAGCTTATTCTTGCGTTGTTCCTCGGCCCGCTCTGCTTCGACGTCGTGGTTGTCGAGTGATTCGCGGGATATCGCATTTTCGTTACCTAGAACTGACGCGTGGGAGAGAGTCGTGAGCACAGTTCGCTGCTCGCTCAGCAGGTGGGACAGCTTGTACATCTCAGCTTCTAGGTGGGATATCTCCGTCGCCGTCTCGATGAACTGCATATAGTTCTCGTACACATTCTTCTTGAGAGCACTGGCGGTCTCTTCGGCTAACGACTGTATGTTATCCTTCTGTTGTTGGAGCTCCTCCCCTCCGACACAGGACCTGGCCAGCTCCTTCACGTAACGCTCGGGCACAAACTCTGGCACTGCGAACTTCTCCATGTTGATGTCGGACATCGTTATAATATAATATTTACAGTTTCTACTCGTAATTAATAGTTAAAAACACTGGCTCACTCATCATTCGATAATCGAACGACAGGACGTATCAACCCATCAAATTCAAATGTCAGATTTGCGTTCCGTTACTTCTGAGAGCTATTTTAGGCGTTTACATAATTTAAACGTTTAGTTATTATGCGCACTTTTGTGATGAGAAATTCCGTTTCTAATTCTTGTAGTCATGTTATTTTATAATTATAAACTATTTTTAATGATTATATAACCTAGGTAGGAAGATAAAACCTAGGTTTTATAAATATAACAATAATAATCCTAATAACTTTGTTGTAGTGCACACGGCTACACATCCATCATAAGTTTCCAGTTTATGCTGATCTCGCATTGTATAGAATTTCCGTACAATGCGAGGTCAGCTTATACTGGAAATGTATAACTTGATGTGTAGCCGTGTGTACCTCTACCTAAGGCGGCGTCCTAATTGGAGCGATCGTACGATGGCGCGATGCGTTTTTCATCTCACGATCAAAGTGGTCGTGCGATGACCTAACAGGTTTCCTAATAGATCGCGCGATGTCCATCGTGTGATGCCCTCGCGCGTCGACGCATCGCGTAGGTAACCGATTAGGACACTCAAAAGAGATCTGTTGCTTTGATTACATGATCGCACGATCAAACGCATCGTACGATCGTTATTAAGCATTTCATGTGCTCGCATGATTACTTGCGAGGTTCAAATAGGACACTCTGATGAAATCTGTATGTTTGAACTCATCGCACGACGAGAACGCATCGTGTCATCGTGCAATCTTCGCCAAATAGGACGACGCCTAATGCTGTAGTGGCACTATAATGGGTAATGGTTGTATGGCGCTAAAGAATTAAAAGAATGATAAATGGACAAATGGTGTCACGGAAATTGAATCGTTCAGCCTACTGCTTCATATTTTTCATTATTTCTAATACCCGACAATCGTATTAACAATGTGGCATCTTCTTATCACGCCGCCGCCGATTCGATGGCAAAAATAATTCAATAGGGAGGACCCGGATTCGGTATCATTCATTACTATTTCAGTTCATACTCATTCGCGTCCGACTCTGCTTGGCTGCGGCATAAGTATCTCAGTCAGCGTTGCCAATTTGTGGGGATTTCCCCAAACTGTGGGGAATCTCAAGACGATTGGGGAATTTTTGAGGAGAGGCTCCATGTGGGGAATATGTGAGGAATTTGGGATTTTACCAATTCAAACCAATATTACATTACATTCATGATCCGTTCTTTCCCTGGTAACCGACTTGAATACCATGTTTCAATCAGAAACGCCACTTCTTCACAGAAGTAGAAAATCTTTTAAAAACATCACGTCAGATCCTGTGGAGACACTTTAAACGCTGAATTCAGCAATGCAGCCCATTTTTTCGGTTTAGATGAGATGTTTATTGGAATCAAGGCTACAAAAAGTATAAAAAGATGAAAATTTTCGGTATTTTGCAATTGCTGACTTTTATAAAACATGTCAAGATTTTTACATTGAATTGACAACGGATACAGATACTTTATTGGCGTTAATGGCTACCAGATAAGGGATAAAAAAACAAGATTATTATTATTTTTTGTGTTATTAATGTAGGAAGACAAAAATTTTACATATTTTTTTTTTTTTTTTAAAGCTTTGACTATTTAAAAATTTGCACGACTAGAAAGTCGAATATAGTGAAACTATATTATAAAAATTTACCATATACAATGTACCTATATTCTGGCAAATAAAGAATTCATTCCTTCATTCAAAAAAAAAAAAAAACAGGGTAATAGTATGCTCACCAAAAAGGTATAGCAAAGTGAGAGACAATGAATGTTATTTTTTTTAATTTTTGTAATGATAAATATTGTTGATATTTTCTATAAAAATTAGTTTATTTTAAGAAATAATTGTGTGGAGAATTGTGGGGAATCAGGCATTTGCTCTCCCCAAATTTGGGGATTTTCACCAATGATTTTGGGGAATTTGGCAAATAGGCATTGGCAACCCTGATCTCAGTTAATCTGCTGATATAGTCCGTCTGGAGACCGGACTCCGGAGATACCTCCGTGCGTGCAAGGAACTGAAGGCACTATAACTAGGCTCAGTGTTCTTTACCTTCCATAGCCTTTGATGACTGCGGATGATAATTAATGACGTGCTCCTGTGCAAATTCCAACCTACGGCACAGGATTTAACGACATATTTTAATTTTTGCCGACTAAGCAGCTAAGTACATATTGCTGTCGATCATTTCGTATCTGATTTTGATCGGGCTCGAGAATACACCCTTGAGGTACACCACGCTATTTAACAATATAGTAGCTCGTAGCTAGCTCTAGTGTTATCGTTTAAAATAGAAAGTTCCTACAATAGAGACGGACACGTAGTAGGCCGATCTCTTGCATCAATTATTATGAAGAAAGAATGGATTAGGTATGTTGCTAAACGGTATCGAAGGCGTTAGAAAAGTCATAGAGCCAGAGGGTAACGAGACTAGGACTACACAAACTGGTCGAATCATAAGTAAAAATAAAAGTACAAAAATAATAGCGACAATTTTATTGGAATTGGCAGTATTCACTTATTAGTAACCATATTTAACCAACAACATAACAACTTTTATCGTCTTTATCGATTGGATTTCGACATAAAAACAAAAGAGAGCATGATTGTTTAACAGTTGGGAGTTAACTGGTAAAACATTAGAAAGCCTAGTTCAAACTTTCAATTCAATATTAGCACAATATTATTGCCTCTTCTTTTTGTTTCATTGAATGATAGAAAAAGAGAGCATTGTGCATCTTGTAGCACTTGTTTCTTCCGTTGATTTAAATATTTCTGATAAAACACTTTAGAACTAATAAAAATAAGTCTATATTTATTATTAACAAGTTTTAACACTATCGAATTGAAAGTTTAAATTAATAATTTCGGAAAATCCATTCATTTAAATTCACAATGAAAGCGCGGGCGAAATTTTTTTTTAATTAATTAATTATCCATGGCAATACAACAAACATCCTGTCAATATGACATGAGTGATATAGGTACCTACTATTATCAGTCCGCGCTTTTATTACGATACTTTTTAGTCAATTGTTCGTATTTTTTATTCTTTCTTCTCTTCTACTTTCGTTTCAGTTTTGGCTTCTTTGAGCTCTGTGATGACGACGGCGGGAGCTTCGGGGTTTTTGGGTGCTTCAGTTTCAGGCTGGCTGGAGTAGTTGCCGTCACGTTTAAATCTGTAGTAACGGCCAGTAGCTACAACTGACTGAGAGTCGTAGCAGTTCACTAGAGCATCGCCGTTGCGTCCTGACAAAAAAAATAAAGGGTGTTAAAATAATCAAGCAAATCCATATTTAGGTTAGTTTAGTAATCTCAACAGGTTCTTGCACGAAATTCCGTACCATTTTGACATGTGCAGACGGCAATATGTCTACGGGCCATACACACGGCTCCAGAGCCGCACTGAGTATTGCCGAGACAGGGGTCCACGCAATTGTAGCCGACGCAGGCCAAGTGGTCGGAACACTGGGAGTCCAGCTCGCATTCACCCTGCGTAAGACAAACACAATTAATTTTGATGTAGGTATTAAAAAGGTGTAACAACGATTAACTAAATATGACGTGACCATATATGGCATATTGACATTCATAAAAAGATTATCGTACAAAGCATGTGTGATAGTCACATTTTAAAACACAATTTGTCATAATAGTCATAAAGTATAAACGCCCGGATAGCATAAATAACATTAACAATATAAATATTTTTTTTTGAAATTTTTATGTGAAAATATTACAAATAACAAGAACGTCAAAGTAGTGCCAATAACTTACACGTTCGCAAGATACGAGAGCGTTGCCGATGTATCCAGTGGGGCAGGTGCAGACGGGACGCTCGGCGCCGGTGCGGTCATGTCCGGGAGTGCACTTGGCGTTAGCACCGCAAGGGTTGGGTTCGCAAAGGTCACCTGACAATAAAATATAATAAATGTAGGGTTTGAAAATATAGGACCGAGTATGGTTTCTAGAGGCACACCAATCATGTTCCTAGAAGTTTTGAACAAATTAGTTTTACTCAAAGTTATCAATTAAATGAAAAAAAAATTCTTAAAATACTCCGTTTGTCTAGACTTCGCATCGTTTCATAAAATAAGCACAATCACTATGGACCAACCTAGGCAAACATGTCAAATGCTTTCGTCAAATCATCAAGTTATTATTTGAACAACTTACGGGCTTCGAAAGGTCTACAGTAGGAGAAGGGATCTCCGGTCATGTTTCTGGGGCAAGAGCAGACGGGTGTAAGACCACGAAGGTGGCACTCGGCGTTGGTTCCGCAGGCGTTGATGCAAGGGTCGATGCACGCGTTGTAGACGCAGGCTGGCTTGTAACTGGGGCACTCGCCGTCAGATGTGCATTCAGCGGAGCAGATCCTGTAGGGATCGCCGTGATAGCCCTGTTGATGGTAAAGATAATTTAGTGAGATTTTGAAGTTTCTGATACCTTCATTAAGGGTTGATGAAACTGGACATATTAATAACCTTTTAATATTTTTTAGCTTTTAAAACGAATTCTATTCAACACTTTCACACACTTTGGGGTAACTGGGGACGAATTTGAAAGTTTTAAAGTCATCCTTGTTCCAATGCCAGAAAGAGCGTACAAGCTATATAGGAAGATTGATTACCTTCTCTGTTGCTCGCACTGAATCAATGATGACTTCAACACATCTTTTTAAGTGTTGGGTGGAAAAGGCAATAAGTCATCCAACTCATTAACATAGGTTGAAGGCTGTTAAACGGTACTTACTCTTGGGCACTTGCAGACAGCACGATGAGCGGCAACAGTCTCGCAGTCAGCGTTGACTCCACAGTCTCCACACGGACTAATGCACTTGAAGTCCCGACATGACTGCTGGACGCTGCACTCGCCGTCAGACTCGCACTCGTGGTGGCACCCGGTCAGAGGGCTACCCTGTACGAAAGAAAGAATAACAATACATGAAATACAACAATAAACAAAAATTCTTTAAAAACAACAATTTGCGCCTCACGGCAGTCAGCATTTATGCCAGATAGATTATGTCTGATACTGCAGGTTAAAAGAAAGAAAGAAAGCGCTGGAAATAGTAAGATCTGATTGAACGTCCTTATACAAATTAATTAGTAGCTTAAAAAATAATCATTTTCACACTTGAAATGAATCAAAGTTTCATTTCAAGTGCGAAAATTTTTCATTTTCTAAACACACAATCCTATTTCGAGCACGGTCCACATTCTGCCGTAAACGACAGCGTCTAGATTTTTTTTCTAATTTGTGTTTTTAAATCGGAAATCTCATTGATAAGCTTCTATTTATGTAAACATGATGATGTAGGCTGTTGCAATTGCCAGTAACAGTAATGATCATTATAATGTAAAGTAACAATATTATAGGCGATTGTTTCATACCCTGTATCCTGGTAGACAAGTACAAATAGCCTGGTTGTTGGCGACGTGGCACTTAGTGTTAGGACCGCAGGGGGATGGGTGGCAAGCCTCCTCTGTGGACAATAACAAACGATAATGAAGAAAGCTCAAAAAACCATTATGATAGTGAAAAATCAGTTAAATGTTGATATTGAAGAATATTGTAGTAATCGTACCTGGGTCTGCGATTCTGCAAGAGCTGAAAGGACTGCCAGTGTAGCCAGGTGGGCAGGAACACACCGGAATGTGGTTACGAACCTGTTGAACAAAATATATGGAAACTTAATTTAAGACCACAATACTGTAAGTATATGGTTGAAGAATATTTACCAATATCACTATAGCGTAAAGAGTCTCTATAATTTTGTTAGTAGATAGGTAAAGATATGCATCGTAACTAGGAATGGAAGGGTACAAAATGGCTGATTCAATGAAAATGGATCTATATATTATCTTACTTCGCAGTTAGCGTTGGCGCCGCATGCTCCGGCGCAGGGGTCGATACAATGCTGGTTCACACAACTCTGGTGGCTGCGGCACTCGCTGTTGTCTAAAAAGAACAGAATTGACAACATATAGAGCAATTAGATGAAGCTGCTTCTTAAATATTTAAGGAAATAAGTAGTAACGAACTAAAAGATAAATGCTCAACATTTGCTGGATACTAGATATAGCCAATGATAATTGTCTAATACTATCTTCAATAAGTCAACGTTACTTACCAATGCACTCAATCTTGACGCACTGTGTCAGCGCATCTCCGGAGTACCCTGGCAGGCAAGCGCAGACGGGCCGCACGCTGCCGTGGATGCAGTGGGCCCCTACGCCGCAGGTGTGGGGCCCGCAGGTCACTAGGTTGTCGGAGATCGAGCGCCCGTGCTCGTACAGGTCACGGCCCAGGTAGTTCCGGGCGTAGTAGTTCTGATAGCGTTGACCTGGACGAAATAAGATTGCTATATTATGAAGACATTTACATAATAATAATTGAAGTTCCTAAATATCTCGGACAAAAGGACCAATTACAACAAGAATTTTTGTAGCCAGGATTTTGTGATATCTAATATCTATATTTAATGTTTACCTGAAGCTATCCATGCCAATCTGGCATTAAAAAGATGTAAATGACGTAATTAGCTTGAATTAAGAACCTATTCATGTCAAACTATACGTCAATAGAATGATTAATGTTAAAATTATACGAAAATTAGTCATTAAGGAAGTAGGCTCACAAATAGATCACAGAATTAACAACAACATGATTAAGAAACAAAACAAACATATAGAGCAAAAAGTATTTAACCCCCCACGCGTAATCAATTTGCATGATGCTGGCAATCAAGCAAAAACATCATTAGGACCCATAAAAAACCATAGAGGGGCCTTGGCAACGATCCATATGTGTGGAAGGCTCCGCCTACACGAGACCTACCGTCCTTGCTAATGCGCAATGACGGATTTACATTACCTACATTGTTATACTTAGACCTAACTCATGTTATGAATGCTAATGTTTGTCTTTTTGTTCGTTGCATATAATTAAATTCTGCAATTTTGCACACATTGTATTTTTGTCAGGTATGGAAAATTGGCGATATTGCAGTAGTGGAGTAGGTAATAACTTCTACTGAAAATGTATTCTCAAGTTTTGAACTTACCTAGAGCTACATGGTTGTTAAGAATTTACCTATGGTTCTTAAAATTATATCCTTACCAAAAGACCATCATTACATGATTGATAATAATTAGTACGAGGTAGACCATGTCACAGCTGATTGGATTTTTATCAGAACCTAGAACACGGTGCTGACACGTGTAATGTGCAAGTACACAATTAGCAAAATACAACAGCAAATTCTAACGAAGTACCTAACTGTTGATTGAAAAATCGAAATAGCACACAGCACCCTAATCGCGTAATACGCGATCAATCAGAATTGGAATTGGTTACAAATAAATGTCTAATCCATTGCTTCATAAATTCGTAAATTACGTTGCTGAGCAGATTTTTTTTTAGCAGACATTTCTTTCAAACCGATTTCCAATTCTGGCCTATCGTGCATTACGCAATTAGGTTGCAGACCATGTCTATTAGTACCTCGGTATGTGCAAGAACGTAAAAATATGCACGTTACGATTTTAGGCCAACAAATCCTACTTAGCCCAGGGAAATTGCGTAAGTAACTCCCTTTCATTTTGACAATTCCTAAATATTCATTGCGCTAAGATTGTTGAGCAGACGAGTTTTTAAAACATTTGAAACAATGCATTACCAATTTCCTTCAAAATCTCTCAAATTGTGATTGAAAGTGCGTTACGCAATTAGGGTGCTGGATCGAAAGAGCTGGAAGGCATGGGGGACACCTTTGCCCAGCAGTGGGATGATGCAGGCTGACAGTAACAGTAAATCCTACTGTCAGAGATAACCACTATTGAATTTCGCTCAGTGCCGGTTTAAAGTAGAACCGACTGTTTCCCCTAGTAATGTTATGCACGTTGAAGAGGGCTGTGGGTGTACTATTCCGCGTGGTCAGTCAGTCTCGAGCTGCTTAACCTTCATGGACTCGATGACATAACAATAGATTCATTCTAGTTTGTTATTTCTAGTTACGACTGCGCTTTATGAGTCATTCCACTTTAATTAATTTTGGACATGACCGAATTTGGAGCCGAGGATATCCTACTCTCAATTTTATTATCACACCACTATATAAATCAATTTGAAATATTATCATAATAATTTATCAATATTATCCTCATTTCTCCATTAGTCGTCAATATTATGCTAAAAATATGTAAAAGAATGCAAATAACTTTTAAAAAGTTAAAAATGTCGTCAGAGTTCCTTGGTCTTTTTACCTCATGGAGGGAAAAAACGCGCGCCAATATCAAATACATATTTCCTAGTAACGGTCATGCGTTAGCAAATTTCCAAAATAGATTCTAGATTCAAGGAAGTTCGTTAAAATGATGGCGGTCACGATAGGACACTAAACACCAATAATAAAAGATATAGGTAACGAAGAAGGATAAAGCTGAATTAAACGGTTCTACTAGAGAAGATGATGAAGCAGGGATAATTATTGGTCCTAATGTTAGACCAAACCAAATGGTAGAAAGTTGTATCACGAAATAATAAAGAAAAGAAAGACTTTGGCCACTAATTAGAAACTACGACCTATGAGCTTTCACATCACATTTTACAAGATAGCGAATTTTCATTCATTAAGATGGTATCGTGCGTAAGCAAGCAACAATAAAATTATAAAGTACAGGTTACCTACTTTATTTAAAACCACTTTTGAACTGCAGTAGGCAAACTTAAGTAAGTAGTTAAGGTAGATATACATCTTCAGCGACTAGTACTCGAAACCAAAGGTCACATTGGTCGGAGCCTCAGAGGTCGTCTTGAATGGGTTAAATGTCACAAAATGTCCTGATTGCAACACACTTGGCTCTCCAACTTTCGGAATATTTATTGGCAGTTATCATGGTGTTTTGATATTTTACTTTTATTAAGGCAAAATATTACGAATATCGGAAACACGGAATAAATGAGAGATTGCTTTTGTTCTGCACTTCGGACACGGCATCTAAGGCATTCTAAGGTACAGTTTAAGGAAAACAGTGACTGCCCAACAGTGACTGACAAGAGTCAAGAGAGGTATATTAGATAGGTCTCTATTTTTGGACCCCCTTCACAAAGAACCCGCACATAGCGGCTTGATGGATCGGGACGCCAGAACGCAGAGAACCGCGTGTTGTGGCGCCACGCCCCTTTGAATAGGCGTATGTCCAACAGACTGTGATACTAATGGGCTTCAATTATGTTCATAATAATCATGTCGGTCATCTTACCTTCAACGCTTCCTAAAATGAGAAGCACCAGCGGCGCCAAAAGCAACACCTTCTCGCCCATCTAGAAGAATTACAGGATCTCACATTAACTCTATTTCATTATTATTGTTACCACCACTTTTTATATTAGCCTTATCACTATTAATATTTTTTTAACCACCACATTTTTTACGTAAACATTATTGTTTGCTTTTAATTTGTCAAAAAATGCACCAGAGTTTTCGTAGAGTTTTGTCTGCAGACTTTTTTCACACTGATAAAATTCTCTTTGATTTCCAACTTAGAAATGTAGGCAACCTTTTTGTTTAGAATTTATTATTATTTTATCCTTCCTTCCGCATCCGCATTCCTTGATCAATATTAGAATATGGTTAATTGAGGGCAGATAGGCACGTGATAGGCATGGATACATTAAACTTTATAAAGCGTTACTGTACAGCTAAGATATAGTGTTGAATTACATAACATAACATCACGCCTATATTCCTTGAAGGGCATTGCAGAGGTGTACCTATAGTACGCCCTTATTTCGCCAGTTATGTTTGAGTCCCATGAAATATGAACGAGTCTATCGGGCCCAAATCTAGACTCCGGGCTGCTACTGAGAAATTCCAGATGGTAAAACACTTTGCCCGCCCCGGAAATGGAACCCAGGACCTCAGGGTCAGCAGTAGCTCTTGCGACCACTAGACAAACGAGGTGTTAAATAATCACTACCTAATACAAAACACACTATTATAAAACAAAGTCCCCCGCCGCGTCTGTCTGTCTGTTCGCGATAACCTCAAAAATTACTGCACCGATTTTCATGCGGTTTTCACCAATAGATAGAGTGGGTCTCGAGGAAGGTTTTAGTATATTAATAACCGACATCCACGCGGGCAAAGCCGCGGGCATCAGCTGGTAAACTATAATTTGTAGTTAATTTCAAGATATCTTCCTAACTTACCGTTGGTTCTGCTATGCCAAATATAAATTCATCGTAAAACTTCGTCATCGTATCATCATTGTAGTGAACAAAAGGTTAATGAATGTGTTACTACCTCATTGAAGGTTGTATGTGGTTCACTGAGTCATAAAGTAAATATAAATAAGTACGAATGAGTGACCCCCACATTTTCTTCTACATAAGGCAAAACGACGAGATGATTATAATCTTGTGCAATAAACTTCTCATTCACGAAAATTAAAATGATGCACTTTATTAAACTTGAAACTACTTTTATGGCTTATTGGAGTTCACATCGTGCATTAATATATAGTAAAATGACCTAATAAGTTGTTTCTTTAATTTAAGAAATTTGCGACGACTAGGTAGGTTTTTTCCTCTTTATTTAGCGACTGTTTAACCATTCATTTTAAGCAACGTTTCTATACAAACCCTTTATTTTATTAAAAAATTGTGTAACAACATTTTTTGTTCGTTCATGGTTTAATATCAACCGGCCTTGTTGATGAACACTTTTTTTGTAACAGAATCAAATCTAATCAAACGTTTATTTGCTAGTAATTCATTGTTAACATCATTATCAAAAGGTGCAGAAAAAAAAATCGAATTCTAAAAATTCTACTTTCCTACAGTTCCGTTGACGGGACGGATATATAAGGTGTTAAAAAATTAACTTTATAAACTTTTAGAGGTGCTTATACCATCGAACTGAATAGCTTTTTTGAAATCGCGAAAAAAAAGCAGCTGTTCCATACAGTTTAGAACATTATCTCAATTTGATGATCTAAAAGCACCTCTTGAAGTTTGTAAAGTTAACAAACACCATAAATAGATAGATACCCCTCAGTCGTTATAAAGATTAGGTAGATACGTACTAGGCAAGATTATGTAGAGTAAGCACCTGGATATTTAAGTAGAAACAACTACAGACACGCAAAACTTACGATTCACGAACTAATAATTATGTTTACATTAGGTACACCAAGTTTACATTAACCATTACCAAAGTGTTAGTATCCAGCATTGTTATTAACATCCAGTATCACTCACTGCACTGTCGAAATTATTAATTTGAATTAATATTTTTTTTTATTTAACTTTTTTTCACTAAGTATTATTATTTTACAAAGGCTCTCAACAGCTCACACTTACGTCTGTTTCGTGTATTTTCTCGCGGTGAGATAACAGTCCGTGTCGCGTGTGGACTGACCTTATACTGTTGGATGCGCCTACGCCGCCGCCTGTAGATGCGAACTTTATATACAGATGTAAAATTATGCATAACACTTAGGAGGTGCGACTATAGACAGCCGTTGAACCCGGCTATAGGAAGAAGTTGTCCCTGATGGCTTAGTAGGAACATCAGTTGTGGAACAGTTCATTCATTCTGGAGCCCTCATCATCATCGTCATCTTTCAGCTGAAGACGTCCTCCGCTGGACATGTATAGGTCCCCCAATGAACGGTCCCTTTCCCTTGCTTCCCGTAACCAGCAGATTCCCACGGCCAATCAATCTAGAGAACTCGAGAAATACCGAAAAAGTAAATCCTGCATCCGTCTCCTGCTCATATTTTATGGCGATAGCGCCAGTCAGTATTATATACTTAGTGCTCTGTTGCGCCAGTTTAACCTCTTCTATTTGTTGTTACACAACGCACATACGGCTAAGAAAAAAAATCTGCGAACTTCTGGACAGCCTACTGCAAAATATGACAAGTTCGCCCATTCCGTACCTAGGCCAAATTATAACAATGAGCGATCAATGTGAGCTCATTATCGAACTTAGGTACTTCCGAACTTGCACCCATGTATAAGGAACCTAGTAACATAACATAAATTCACACCTGTATATTCCGAAAGGATAGGCAGGGGTGTATATTCTAGCAACTACATCGATATTTGGAATAAAATATCTTAAAGTCCCGTTATGCAATAGGATACGAGGATATGCAATAGGGGCGAGGGCGAGCCTATACCCATCAACGGCATCAACCGGGGAAAAATCCAGGCTCCGGGTTTGTAATCCAGGCTCCGGGTTGGTAATTGAACCTAGAAACCTCAGAGCTCCGCGCCTTCTACGATTAAACGAACTAAAGCAAAGGACAGTCCTTTAGGCCGTCAGGCCCTTCCATAGATATCCGGAGATAGGTATGCCTTTTCTACATATTTTTTCAAGTTCAGTTCAAGTGTCGCCACCATAGACACCCGTGGGCCCTTCTCATAACACTTTCAACTCCACCCCCTTTTCATAGAGCTCATACGCCATGCCGCCATACATATTGGAAGTAAAACTTCCGGGAGGGTTCCCGGCACTGAATGTGAAAGGCCCACGGAATTTCAACAAAGACGAGTGGTTTATTTTTGCGATCTCCAAACTGAGATTGTCATTGTCATTGGCGTAAGAATTAATTAAAAGGCTTTATTATTATTTACGTATTGAATTTGAAAGGGTAGGCAACATTATAGGTAAGTAAGTATAGGTATACCTAACTAAAAGTTACCATGTTTGCAGGGGTGTATTTACCCTAGGGCCAAAAGGGCCATGGCCCGGGCGGTAGGCTGCGAGGGGCGGCATATTCCGCACCTCGCGCTCAGCTTTGTTAACCTTTCTTTTTGAAGAAATTTAGGATAAGCCTACTTATCAAAAATTAAAACTCATTTGGTTGTAAATTTGATAGACATCAAGACGCGGGACTATCGTATATAGGCCGAGTCACACCGGAATGTTAGCGGCCGGCAGCGACGCGGCGAGCACTTTCAGTGTGAAATAATTTTAAACTTTATCTACATACTTAAAAGACCAGTATCGCTTGAAAAGGTAGAAACTTAACTAGTCAAGAGGAGACTAGGCGCGTGGGGTCTGGAGGTCACGCGAGGCCGCCAGCGGCGACGCAGGGGGCCGCTGCCGGCTGCTGCCATTCCGGTGTGACTCGGCCCTTACTGACCGGCGGCGTGTCGGTTGATCCGACTCCATCGCGACTCGGGACTAGTGTCGTTGCTTTTTTTTTCCTTTAATTTATGGGGCGGCAATCCTTTCAGGCCCAGGGCGCTGAATCTTAAAATACGCCTCTGCATGTTTGCTGGTATGGTAATATGGGTACTTCCCTTTCTGATTTCTTATTTGTTGTTAGGATACAGAACACAATCGAAACCAAAGGGCTAAGCAAATGCGTTAGTCACACTGGTGTTACAACCTGGTGTGACCAGTGCCCTGTTTATCAAAACTTACAAGTCTACACGTTCACAAGTTACAATTCACAAGGAAGTTTTTACAAGGTCGTATAAATTACGTTTATCAAAAAAAAAATTACAGGGCTTGTAAAATTGAACGCTTGTAGATTCTACTTGTAAGTTCTAAAATCAAAAAGGTATGCCGCATGCCATGCCATTTTATTTTTCCGCCATTTTTTTGTATGTTTTTCAATTGAATATGCTCTACTTAAACGCTTAGCTGAAATCTAAAAACAACTTTTTAGGGTTCCTTTCCTTCACCTATAGTGGAGATGGTTCTATTTTTTCTCGTCTATCCCATGGTGTGGGGTATCGTTGGAAAGATCGTTCAAAAATATTGAGTTTTTGGATTCAGGTCTTCGTTTGGGAAATATTACGCTTTAAAGTGCAAATTTTTGTTAGTCTTGGTTTTGGAAATGTGAAAAAATTTACGGCAGTAGTATATATAACGAAATTAAAAGGAAAACTATCACAGCTAAGTAGGCTCTACAAGTTAACGAGTATTAATCGACCAACTTAAATTTGCAAAATCATGTTCTCCCATACATTTCGTATAGGAGAACATGTTACAATGCTAAGTTTGTTCTTGGCATAAATTCATTCGAGCCAAATACCATTTTATGGTCTTTACCTATGAAATTGCCGTTTTGTATGAAAAAATTTAAACGAATTTTTTTCATGTATTTTTATTTGTATTAATCGAAGTAATCACCCATGCAATCAATGCATCTTTGCCAACGCAGTGGCAGTTTATTGATGCCCTTTTTAAAGAAATCAGCTGGACGGTAGGCAACAAATTCTTCAAAGGCATTTTGTACTGCCTCTCGGGTATTGAATTTTTTTCCCGCCAAGAAGTTATCCAAATTCTGGAAAAAGTAGTAGTCTGTAGGCGCAAGGTCTGGTGAGTAGGGCGGATGACGGAGAGCTTCCAACCCCAGTTCTTGCAACTTGGAGACCGTCTGCTGTGCAGTATTAGGTCGCGCGTTGTCGTGCAGGAGCAGCGGAGACGAGCGATTGACCAATGCTGGTTGGAGATGTGCCAGCTTCTCCATCATTGTGTTCAGTTCTTCACAGTACACATCTGCAGTAATGCTCACCCTGTTTGGTAAGAAGCTGTGATGAATCACACCGGCGCTAGACCACCAAACAGTGACCATCCCTTTTCTAGGGGTAAGTTTTCGTTTAGAGCATTGTTTAGGTACTGAACCAGGATCCAACCAACTTGCTGAGCGCTTGCGGTTATCAAACAGAATCCATTTTTCATCGCAGGTAACAATGCGGTTCAAAATTCCTTCATTTGTGTGTCTGTTGAGCAGTGCAAGGCACGCCTCGACGCGTACTTCGCGCTGGCGATCATTGAGTTCGTGGGGCACCCATTTGTCAAGCTTTTTTACCATGCCAATTTGACGCAAATGGACCAATATTGTTTTGACGCTAACGTCGAAAGCTGCTGCTAATTCAGCCGTAGATTATGTATCATCAGCTTCCACAATCGCCTTTAATTCGTCATTGTCGACCAAAGTCTTCGGACGACCGCGACGTTCATTTTTCAGGTCGAAATTTCCAGAACGGAAGCGAGCAAACCAATAACAGGTGGTGCGTTGGTTTGTAGTGTTAGCTCCGTAAACGTCGTTGATGTTGCGTGCCGCTTGTGCCGCGTTGCTGCCACGACGGTACTCATATTCCATAATTACTCGAATTTTTAACGTATCCATGATGACGAAAAAGATTGAAATGCGATGAAAATGTAACACTAATCATTAAACAAATGACTTCTTTTGAAAAAAGAATTCCATGATTTTAAAATAAAATTAATTTGAAATTAGAATTCTTAGCCAAACAAAAATTATTTTGATTTGAAATAGCCAGTACTGCAGAACGGCAATTTCATAGGTAAAGACCTATTATTATTGTGTAGCTATACCTACTAGTAACTAGCTACTACAGCTACCTAAAATGTTAATTTTTTATTGTTAAATTCGTAGCTCATCTCCATAATTTATAATCAGCCTGTAATGTTCCCACTGCTGGGACAGGTCATTTCTCTCTCTTGACCACATGTTAAAAAAGAAAATCGAATTTAAAAATTTATTGCGCTACTAAGCACGACACTTGTTAACTTGTAAGACGGAATTGAGAGTCGCCGAACACTCTCAGGATTTGTGATGATTTTCTACAAGTTGTAACTTACAAAAAAAAATTTGATAAACAAAATCACGAATACAAGACAAGTGTAAAAATATACTTGTGACAACATGTAATTTACACGTGTAGTTTTGATAAACACATTCTTGTAATAATGAATTTTTTTACAGGAAAAATGCTTGTAATACAACTAGGGCGTGCAAAACCGGAAGGTCTTCAAAACCGGTTTTTAATTTTGGTTTTGCAAGACCCAAAACCGGAAACCGGCGTTAGCCCCGGTTTTGGCTACATTTTTATAGTTTTTGTATCGTAGAATTCTAACAAGAAAACAATATTCTTAGATACCCACAAAATCTACAAATAAAACAAATTTTAGCATTTACCTTTTTTAATCAACCATTTATGCCTACCAATTTGCGACACATCCAGCGCAGCCCGCCTCCGGGCACCAAACTCCTTTGGCGATGTCCTGTCACCTGAGACATCGCCACCACTCATGAGGCGACGACTCGTGTAATGCGACGACGATAGACTCCCCGATCTAACGCCCGCTGGCACCTCCTATGGCAGCATCTGATCGCCATGGCGCCTCCTCCGCCGCCCTGTTCTCCTGCGATGAATCGCGTCAGCGATGGAGTCTTCCTCCCTGACGCGCTCCGCCGCCTCCCATGCTGTCGGAGACAAGGAGAGGTCTGCCCCGATTGCTGCTGCGAGAGCACGGCGCTATACCACCCAGACAAGACAATGCTTGAGGGTGTGAAGCAGCCATGCCCTGACAACACCTGCACCAGACGGAAGGACAACGTCCCGTGTCTGTCCTCCATGTCCACTCTTCCAGAATCGGCTGAATGGCCCCCACAGTCCAGTGACCAGCACTGGGCATCTCCAGACTCAACCTCCATTCGTTCAGCGTATGGGTTTGAGCTTCCCTACGCCACTTCAGGCGGCGAGCGCCTGCCACTCTCCGCCTGCAGGTCTGCCCCACGTCTGTAGACTACGGCGAGCACCTGCGCCTCCAGATCTCTCGCTTCCGCTGATACTGTGCGGTGTCCATGTAGGACCCTGACTGCCATGACTCTCTGTGGCCTCCGCAGTTGAGCCTTGTTCTGGGCAGACAGGGACTCCACCCACACGGGGCCACGTAGAGCGTCATCGAGCGAACCACCCCAGTGTTTAGCCGTCGGCAAACCACGTTCAGTCCGCCCAGGTTTGGCAACAGCTGGCAGCGTACTTCGGCGCAAGCTGAGCAAAGCGCTCGCCGAAGTTCCACCTCCGCAGCTGCGGTCCAAAACCAGGCCCAAGTATTTCATGCTCGCCCGCACCTCTATTGTTGCACCACCAATGGTGAGGTGTGCGTTAGCCGGTGGCCGGCGTCTGGGCGCATGAAATACCAGGGCCTCCGTCTTTTCGAGCGCCACCCTGAGGCCTAGTACCCCGATTCGCCCCACGAAGAGGGACGCACCCTCGACGGCTGAGCGTGCCGCTTCTTTGTAGCTCCCTCCCCGGGCTGTGAGTAGAGTGTCATCAGCGTAGCAAATGACGCCCTGCCCGGTGGAGAACAAACAGCGCAAGGCCCAGTAGTTGTAGCTTATGTGCGGGGGTCGCGGAGGGAAGAGTGTAAGTGGATATAGGTTGCGTTTGGATATATTTGATGACTCTAAATTTAATATTCCTCTAAATGTAATTCAATATCGGGAAAACCGGAGGTATCTCCGGTTTGAGAGCACATCTCTCAATTTGTTTTCTTGAATCCTAAAATATATTCTCTTAATTTCTAAAACATAAATACTGTCGAAAAATAATTGCTCCCATTCCCAAGTATCACTACAATAGTTACCTAATGTGTAGATGTGGACTTTTTGGGCTGTTATCGATGAAATAATCAGAGCATATCGATCCATGTCTTTGTACCAAACTCCACACCCTTTTTCACAGTGAAAGAGCCCAATTCTGATTCAAATTATAAAACTATTAACCTTTAATATCCAGCAAGCGGAACGTGGAATAGCTAGTCTTTATTTTAAATCACGGTTGTGTCCAACGACTTTTCTTTCGCGCCATATTTGGTGCGCGCGAACTTGGACGGCCATGCTCGTGAGTGCTACAAACAACTCACCAGAACAATGATGTCATAAGCTGAACTAGGCAAAATATTTGTATAGTACCTAATGGTCACGGACTATTACGGTTTACCTTTTTCCTTCACTACTTATTTTATGCACTTGATATTGTTATCTAGTCTAGTAGGTAATACATAACTAAGAAATCTCGATGTTTTGTCAATTCGTAAAAACCGTGCGAAACAAGAGGGTCGCTCTCGCTAGTCGCTAGCTAAAAGTAAGTAGTCACAGCATTAGCTTTCATGATTTTCCTGTATGGAGTTGAGACGTGGACAATCCAAGCAAGAGACAGAGGATACACGTATTCGAAATGTGGTGCTGGAGGCGGATGCTCCGAATACCATGGACAGCCAAACGGACAAAATGTGTCTGTTCTTTCCCTTCTCGATATCAAGACTAGATAGATTGTCTACAGTTTGCCTCAGCGTAGGTAGGTACCTATTTTGACTTATTTCGGCCACATAATGCGAAGGGGATTCGAGATAGCAGCCTTGAAAAGCTGCCATGTTACCTATCTAATGGCGTTAACATATTTTTTTCAGTTTGACAGTTTAACAACATTCATTGCGATATTTACGTTGTTGAGCAGATTTTTTTTTCGAAGCTATGGTGCAATGGATTAGCAATTTCTTTCAAAATTATTCAGATTGGATTTGATCGTGTATTATGCAATAAGGGTGCTGGTCATTGTTGGCAATACTGCAGGAAAGAGCACGAGGCCGGTCGCCAACACGATGGTCCGACCAAGTAAAAGAAGCAGCAGGTGGTGATGGCAACCTTGGACCGGAGTCGATGGAGGCAGATTGTCCGCTTAAAGGGGTCCAGTGACCACGATCCTCAGTAATGAGGAACCGCTTGAAGAAGAGAGAAGATTATTGTTCTATTCTATTCTAATATTATCTTTTTTAGCCTCTTACACTTTTTCTTCTCTCTTTAATGTCATAAACAGAGATTGGTTTAATCTTACTCATCAACTTATTTCTGGGGATTACCGATAAATATATCCGCAATGTTTTCTTCTCTTATGCTAAAATTCAAGATCTAACAAAAACACCATAAAAACATGGATAAGTAGGTACTTAAATAAGTAAGTATATTTTTCCTTCCTATATTTTTCCTTAAACAGCGTCACGCGTTTATTCCATACCGAGAATCAATGTATTATTAATAATATTAGAAAAGTTAGGTTGAAAAGAAATCAATGAAAAATCCCCAAATCAATCTTCAAATCGCGTCAATCCTATGTTAAGACACCTAGTAACAAAAAAATATGAATTTCCAATAATGGCGAACCATAACAAACATTAAATAATAAAATCTTCTCAATTATCATCTATATCCTGAAGATTCGGAAAACATAATAAGATTGAAATACCAACTTTAGCATATGTTTTTGGCAACGGACTAAACAGTCGTAGGTAAATGAGTCAGTTTCATCCCACACGATGATATAATATTGTTTGATTTCGATAATACACCTGATCCTATGGGTTATTTTTTATCTGAACATATTTTTTATAGGTACCTTATGTATAAAAGGTTAACTTTTTATTAGCAATTGTTTGTATACAAGTCTGGCCTTTGTTTTATCTATAAAAGGGCAACCAAGATCTCGCTAGTTGAATTAAAGTTGCCCTGAACTGGGCAACTTTAGATGTTGCGGAAGATTCTTACGTTCCCGCGACCCCTGGCGTAGGTTTGAGTCGGAACACCGGGGTGGTTTTTAGTCAGTAAGAGTCTGACAGACCCCTCCACCCACTCCAGAGTGGAGGACATCCATGAGGATTTTCCAATCCAGGAAAAAAAAAGGGCAACGTTAGATCGAACAAGTGCTCCAGAAGACGATTCACTTTGAAGGTGGACGTTGGTGAAGATTCGAAGATGGTGAAAACCTACGCTGGCAGGAAGTTCGATAGGCTTTGCTGTGGTATTTTATAAATTAGATGCGAAAGTGAGCTTGTTTGTTGGTTGGTTTGTTTGTAACGCTTTCACGCTAAAACGGTTGAACGGATTTGGATGAAATTTGGCACATGGGTAGACCATGACCAGGAAAAAGACGTCGAATACTTTTTATCCCGATATTCCCAAGGGATTGAGACTTATGCGGGTGAAACCACTGGGCGCAGCTAGTAATAAAAGCTGGCAGGGAAAAAAACCACAAAGTGCGAAATAACTATACCTACTTAGATATCAGAATATGTTTAGGTAGTAGTCTCTCTCTAGCATCACTTCCTTTTCCAGATACGCTAGATTTTATCGAGTGGACCTGTAGGTAGCAACTCAAATTAACATTAATAAAAACATTTTACTTTAAACATTAAGTCCAAGGATGTCTCCAATTCCTCCTATTATTCTGATAAACGATCTTCAAATAAATTAATATAATAAACGACTTCACGTTTCCATATAAAAGAAATGATTCTCATTAACACGGACCATCACGGATTATATCATCCTACGTAAAAATTAACATATAAAATACCTAATCTATTACATCTATAAAGGAATGGGAGCACTCCTTTTTTGGAGACCGCACAATACATCTATTTATTGTCATTTTTATTATACTTAATCCTTTTGTTCATTCAAGTAAGTAGCTACTTACAAGTTATTCGTATATAATTATAATAATTACTATACACAGTTTTCATTAGCTGTAGGCGTTAATGACATGACATATCCATACCAGGCGCGGTCCGAGGGGGGTCCTAGGGGTCATGCATGACCCCCCCAAAGTCATTCAAGCTGTCGAGAGACTGAATGATTAACGTGCTTTACTAATTAAAAAGTGTAGGCCTACTTGAGCCACAGTGACCCCGATGGGCATAAACAAAAAATGTTTTTAGAGGACTTATCATTTAGGTAATCATTTCCCTAAAAATAATCCTCGGCAGCAATGGTGATGGTGACCCCCCCAAATCTTATTAAGGCTTATGGTGGTATCGCGGGTGCGACAGGCAGCACGACCTTTGTCGCGCCCGAGATATCGCGCTTGTTTCTGGGAGCCTTTAGCCGTCCACATTAGGTGTAGGTAGGTAAACTAAACAGTTCCCAAAATCAAAAGTTTGTCCATTGTAAATTATTGATAAACTAGCTTTTCCCCGAGATTGGTGGACGCAGCAAAGTTTGATTAACTTCCTTACCTACATTAAACAGGGTGTAAGGTTAAACACTCTTGTCATTCAAACCATGGGTAGTTGACTTAAATATAAAATTAAATGACCGAAAACAACAAAAAAAAAACGTTATTTTCATTAAAAGATTTTTTAAAGTTTCTATCCGGCACCGTGCTCGCTAGCGAAACAGCTGACTAACTGAGGGAGGGGTCGCGCTCGCGGCTGGTCAGGTCACGTCCCGCACTCCCCGCCCGTGTTGTGACGCAAGTTCGTTGCCCTAGCGCACAGGGCAACGAACTTGCGTCTCTTGTGGTAAAATGTAGTTTAAAAAAAAAAAAAAAAAATGTTGTAATTTTCTATTGATTATTCGTTCTATAAATGAAACCAAACCACTGGTTGCAAGGATAACGGTGTTTACCCTAACAGCCTGTATACTGAACTTAGATGGTCTATGCTTTTGCTTCCTACTGGGGTTCTATTTTTCTGTCGGACGTGAAACAATCGCATACCTATCTTTGCTTGACTAATTTGTAATTATGCTTCTTATTTGTGTAGACGAATTTTTTGATTCCCTGTGAGCTCTTCGTTTTTTTTTTTTGCCTTTGTACATAATTTATATTTTAAAGATTTTAATGTTAGTGTTAGCTTTTAAAAAAAATATTTTTATTTCCCGCCAAACATTTTGCCATAGACTACTTCGCGGGCAGTTTCATGGTGATTGTTGGAAACGATTGGGTTCGAAACCTTATTCAATTCTATTTCTTAACATTAATTATTTTATTCATTATACTATTTTCTATTTAGAATCTGATTTCACATTTTCTTACTTCTGATAAGAGTAAAATAATACCATGCGTAAAAGATTAATTAAATTTTGTAGTCATATAATTTTAAATAATGTAGTTTTGGAACGTGCCTCTACACGTTTAGTTCACTGCATAGTGCATTCAATGGTCACACCAATCGCACTGAAGCCGTTTAAAATTAAACTGAATGCCTACTAAAAACCCCTAAAACAATAGGGATCGTTAACGTCTTTCATTTTCAACATTATATTTGAAATTATTCAAAAAAAAATATTATTTATTTTGTTTTACACTTATTTTAAAACATTTATCTTTAGGGCAACATTTTGTTTTTGTTGTATTGTAACCCTTGAAACTAACAGGTCTGTCACTATCAACCTGTGCTGTCAATGTGGCAGCAAACAGCTGACCATCCATCCTGAAAAATCCTTGTTGACATTTCTCATTCAGTCTCAGTCATTCTCAACCAAAATGTATTGACAACGAGTAATCGTAACAGAGAAATCAAAAACGATTTCATAAATAAAACTTGTCAGTGAAACAGGCCATAGCCGTCCGGGTCACAAAACATGTCGGCTAGTAGGTTAGATGCTGTGTACAGAAGTATACTTCTGACCAAGTTCTTTACTAAAGGATGGGGTAAACCAGAGAACTTACGAAGGTCAGTTTAATATGATAGTACATGTGGTGTAGCTGTTGTGTAATAAGTTTTCAGCCAAGCTGTAAAGTGGTGTGGTTCTGTGATATTTTGTGTTTGTTTACAAACTGTTTCAATATTATGTTTTAAGGTTATTCGAGTTCAGGAAAGTGGTATCAGACCGGGATGAATGCTTCAAATTAGTAGAAAGAGACTATCCTGTTACGATTACCAAGGTAAATGGTGCTTTTGATAATATTTTCCTTGATTGATATTTTTGTTTTGATACTTTTTGAGTTATAAATATAGAGGTAGTGCAGCATGAGTCATAACCTTACTTTAATTTTTTTGTTGTCATACCTCCAAGAAAAATACTGGTCTGAAGTGAGGTCATTGAAGGTGAAAGGAATTAAAAACAGATAACATTTGAAACTTTTACCATAATTTTTTGTTTTTTTTGTTTTTTTTATTTGTTATTTTATTATTTACTATTTTTACCCGACTGCCCTAGAAGGAGGGTAATGTTTTTTATGTACATGAAATGTTCTAGAACTGTATACAATAAACTGCAGTCTAACATAAACAAATTATATTACTTCTGTAATAATCAGACATTTTTTTATGCCCATTCAAAATATGTAACTATGCATAAATGTTGATGTAATTTTTTAATTTGCAGCAACAAACGCTATCGGACTGCAAACTCTATGAAGGCTACTTCATAACTCCCCTGGAGCGGTACTTACCCGGCATAGTGCCCAAGATAGCCAGAACGGCTCATTTCCAAGCGTTGCTGCCGCTCCACTGGCCTGAGAAGAATTGCAAACCTGTATGTTTACATCTAGCTGGTACAGGAGACCATGTAAGTACATTTTAACTATTTATGTAAGCGCTGACTATAGTCAACTGTGTGATTCATCATATACATTATTATTAAAATAATAATACCAAGTATATATAAAAAGGGCGGGGGGAATAATCACTTCAACGTCATTGAGCTAGGTGCCATGTTAATGTGCACGGGTTGTATAGTGCATCAAAAATTCATCTGCATCGCTGTCAGCAGGAAAATCCCAAAAGGCTGGCACCATTGCCACATTGTATGAGAACGCTGATGTGATAACTTTGTTCAAGAAATAACTTTAAAGCCCAAAACACACACAGAACGCGGGCGCGGGTCCCGCTACGCGCCCGACCCGCGCCCGCGTTCTGTGTGTTGACATCCATATAATTCCTTGAATTACAAATTATTATACCCGCCGTACTCCCGCGCCCGACCCGCTCCCGCCCCGCACCTGCTCTGTGTGTGTTTTGGGCTTTAGTTCTACACATACCCTAAAAACAAAAAAATATTCCTTGGATGAAAATTATCTGACAATGATAAAACCTGCCCTTTAGAAGGAATAAATCTCTTACTTTTTTCACTAAATTGTAACTCACAATACAATTTCTCTCATTATACCTGAATTTCTAATGAAATCGAAATATAACCACCTTTTAATATTAACAGGTGGTGCAACTTGATCATCGTAAATTAGTACACGTCTACTTGTTTAAAAAAAACAGGTTTAATATTAACTAGCTGCGCCCCGCGGTTTCACCCGCGTAAGTCTCGATCCCGTGGGAATATCGGGATAAAAAGTATCCTATGTGTTAATCCAGGTTATAAACTATCTGTTTGCCAAATTTCATCCAAATCCATTCAGCCGTTTTTGCGTGATTGAGTAACAAACATCCAAACACACAAACTTTCGCATTTATAATATTAGTAGGATTAAAAGTCGAAAAGTAAGCATTTCATAACAATGCAATGCAGGCAAAATTGAACCTTATTGTAATAAACATAGATAGATAGATAAAACGTTTATTGGGAGTCATCACAAAATAATACTATAACTATGCTATAACAATTGACTCCTAACTCATTGTTTATTATGTGAATGAATCTCACATAAAAAAACAATCACATTGCTATATTTCTAGATATGTATGCAGGTTATGTTGCCAGTATTGTATTTTGCAATCAAGCTATACGAGCATGTACCTACAATTCCATACATAAAGCCATACACATAAAAGGTCCAAACAAAATACCTGGACAAAGTTTTACAGACCACGGTACTCATGAATATAAACAGCATATTCATAAGTACTGTGACAAGTGAAAGCATTAGGTATATAATGAATGCTGTAAAATATATTAATAATCCACTCTCTCTACGTGTCGCATGATAGGTACACGGATGATAAAATCCTATGACATCAGAGATTACTATTCATAATTGGACATTGATATATCACTATTATCGCCCGAACTAGTGCTTACGATGTAAACAAAAACAAGTGTTTATACCGAAGGCGTTGGCACGATAATGAATGTGATGTACACGTCATGTGTTTGCGATGCCAGTGAACCAATGACGAGATAGTAATGCTGTATAAAGATTATCATCGTACGATAAAACCTTAGCAGATAAGGAAGATTGATCTGAGGCTGAGAGAGGAAAGACACTGTGTAGGTATCTCTTATACTGTACCCATCATAATATGTCAAACATACCGAGGCGTGCCTAACCCTTCTGGGGTAAAGCATGATGTTATATTATGATACACCAGGGTTATCATAATATAACATCAAGTCATCATTATCATATATTATCGTAGACACGCTCATCGCTCACGGCAAAGATCACCAAAAATCTTGTCACAGACACTTATGCACTAGTAAGTGGTCACGAATTTATTTAGTTGTATATTTGGGTGTCCGTACACATGGCTACACATCAAGCTATACATTTCCAGTATAAGTAAGCTGATCTCGCATTTTATAGGATTTTCGTACAATGCTATACTGGAAATGTATAGCTTCATGTGTAGCCGTGTGTACAGTCACAGACTTTAATTGATGAGCCACCTTCAAACTTTTGAATTTTGCAGTTTCATACATTCACGAGAATACACGATTAAACACGAACTCAAATCGCACGCTCGTAAACAAGATGACAAATAAATTACTTTTAATCGGAAATAGTCTTATCCATAGAGGCTGACTAATAAGTTCTCAATGATAAAAATAAATACAATTTTGCATTAAGTTTATCCAATCTATTTGATACCGACCTCCTTTGAATCATAGCTCATTAACTTGATAATTCTGAAAACTTAACTGAAGACAGTGACAGTTGAAATATCGATGTCAGAGACGTTAGTTTCGAACTTGTCGAACTGATTAATAATATTACTCCGTTACTATCGCAACAGTAACCTAGCAACGATTGTTTATCGTTGCTAGGTTACTGTTGCTAGACCTGCAATTGGTTGACTTTGTGTTGTCACTCTGCTGTCAAGTTTGTAGTTCTGGCTTTCAGGTTAGCCAACCGGCAGAGATATGAAATATAATTTTCTTGTTCTAATACGAAGACATAATATATGACTGCGTGTCGGGAACCGAATAAACCCGATTTACATTACACGGCTAAAATACGAGCAGTGCCAGGTGGCTCATCAATTAAAGTCTGTGACTGTACATGCAAAACATTACAAAGTAAGGAAACCCAATGCGAACTCGGAGCCGTTAGATTTCCGTATTGGGCTAAGTGTAAATTAGTTTTTTCAACAGGAATTCGCCCAGACTAGATTTTGCGTGGGACACGTAACTGCCTATCCTTTCGGGCAGTTACAGGCGTGTTGTTATGTTATGGTATGGTAAACAAGGTTATCGTGTACCAAATGCAGTCGGTATGGGTCAAAACTAGAAAGACCGACAGCCAGTTAAGTCTTGAGAAGTTCAGTAAACAACTGTGTTGCCAGAGGTCAGGAAATTCGTGTGATTCAGTAGTGATAAATTAGCTACACGCCGCGGAAGTTGACCCCAACATAGTTGGCAAAAGACGGTCTAACTAGACATGACGATGTAGTCAGCAGCCCTAAATTCTAATAACTGTCGCCTAATCGATTACTAATCGCTTACCTACTTAAATATAATGTTAATCTGCCCATAAGCAACATACGCGCTTTGGACGTGGAGTTGAAAACACCAGCGCGATATTCAATAGAATACTGGGGGCCTACCGCCACCGCTTACAGCAGTATTTTTTAATCTTACTTCGTTGGGGAAAGAGGTGGAGCTATACGTCTTATAGAGCTTCATCTCTTTCCTGCACTGAAGTAATATTACAATAATACTGCTGTAAGCGGTGGTGGTAGGCCCCCTGTTAGCATGCATCATCCCACAGCTGGCTAAAGACCACCTTTCGTGACTACCAGTCCAGCTCTTTCGATCCAGGGCTAATCTGGCCCACTGGTTTTTGTTTTGTCGAGCTAGTCCCGGTTTTACTTATCAACCGCACTGACAGTTAAGATCACTTGACTCTGTTCATACTCAATTCAAATTATTCTAGCCGACGAAATGTTTTTCAAACAATCTGCATAGGGCAAACTAGCCGGAAAGCGTAGCGGAAACTGGGGCATCGCGGATCGGGGTACGGTTGCGTAATAGCTGTGCTGCATTCTCCTCTACAAAAACAAAATAAAAACTAATATCACGACATAAAGGCACAAGGCGCATTTGTAGCTACAATTTGCATAACTTTGTACACAATAATTTATACCTAGTAATAACTTATCTGTTTTACTGTAAACTGTAAAGCAGCGCAACTAAATGCCGATTCATTTTTCCTTTGTTCGTAAATCCAAAGTCTACCCATAAAAATAAACTTCATTTTATTTATCAACTTTGTATTACCTTATCAGTGTATCAGAACATGTAATTCCGAGATAACCCGACGATAGACGACCACCAATATCGACATTTTTATCAATGAGGATCGGCTAATGACCTACAAACGTCAATGTTGCAGACAAAAATTGAAGACTTGAAGTCTTTCTGGCTTCGAGCCAACAAACACTGCTCAAGCCTTGCTTTTGTTGTTTTGTTAAACGACTTATAAGTTTTTCGTGTGGGGTTTAAATCTTGGAAATGTGCCCAAAGAATATTTATTAAGACATGCGCCTACGTCTGTTAAATTGGGACCTAATCTGTTACGATGTATGATCTATGCTAGACCGTGTCAGGCCCGCACCGATATGCGGATATGGATAACGCACTATGTTACGTTTATTTTTGAACGTTAGTGACGTGAATGCCTTATTGTGCAGCGTAGCACCCACTCCCTACACTGTACCTGTTAATTCATACAAATTGCTCGTGGCTGGCTCGCCCTTGCCGCGGCGTAGCAATTCATCTCCAACAATGCGCTGTAGGTAGGTACGTATTGTTTACTAATAATGATGTAGGTATAGGTACCAGCTATACTTACGTCATTATTAGTAGGTAAACAATAAACTCGAACTCAAAGCATTTATTTCAATTAAACAATATACAAAGGTTAATTGTCAAAGGAATCGGTCATTCAGAAAGATGAAGCTAGTTCCCCAATCCAAAACGTTGTGGTTCGTATGGAGAATAACGGGCAAGAAACTCCATGGAATAATAAACAAACTTTCTTACAATATAATTTTAACATATCTAGTGGTTGCAACCGCTACTACTGAGCATGAGGTCCTGGGTTCGATTCCTGGGTCGGGCAAAGTGTTATTGGGTTTTACCATCTGGAATTGCTCAGTAGCAGCCCGGAGTCTGGATTTGCGCCCGGTTGATGGCAATAGGCTCGCCCCTATTACATGGTACTTAAACATAACTGGCGAAATGTGGATTTACCTAAGGTACACCTCTGCCTAACCAGTCGGGGATTACAGGCGTGATATGTGTGTGTGTGTATACATTACATATTGCAAAAACTAGGAGCTGTTAATCAGCGTAGAAGTATTGAGACCTGCGGCCTGCGCATTCAAGCATCAATATGCAGGAAGAATCCAGCCGGTCAATTCCGTCCACCGTGAAAACTTAGGTGCAGTGAGCTGTCATTCCATCTGGTGCTAGGGGTTGACAGTATTGACAGCTCACTTCACGTATGTTCTCGCGGTGATATCTTTATAGAATAGATCGGCTGAGTACGCAATGGTTTTCAAGGGGTATTTTTGTAGGAAGATATGGTATACAAATGTGATCAATGTTTTCGGAAGGTGATTGTACTGTAGTTCCTATTAAGTAATTTTGTTTCTAAACATTTTTTTCTATTGTTGTCCACAGTTTTTCTGGCGACGGCGGAACCTCATGGTGAAACCGTTGTTGAAGGAAGCCGGTATCGGTGGCATAATTCTGGAGAACCCATTCTACGGACTACGCAAGCCGACTGACCAAGTGTAAGTAGACAGTACAACTATTTTCTTAATGTCCCTCGGCAAACTTCGTGCTTCGTCTGTCGTCGGATTTCTATCAGTCGACCGATAGAAATACACGACACACGACACGAAGTTTGTCGAGGGACATTAAGAAAATAGTTGTAGGGTATCTACTTCATAACGTCTCATTGTAATGAGGGACAGTGATATCAACAATCATTGTACCTGTGGCCCTCTCATCGATCATATATATTATATCGGGTTTACGTAAGCCTGGGCCGCGCAGTTGACCCAAATACCTACATATTTCGACACAACTTGTTCTCGAAAAACACACGTTATTATATTAAATGCCCCTCGTATTGAACGATAGAGCTTGAGAACTCGGAGATTAGAGAATTTTCTATGTGTGGTCTAAATAGGCGGCTACATTAAAGTTAAATAATTTTCTTGTATCACCATTGGCAAAAACCATAAAAGAATTGCCATTCTGTGGTTAAATGTTAGCCAATCAGCCACGTATTTATGAGGTTGACTGTCCAGTGTCCAGGGCGTTCCCAACGTATAGTCGGGTTTTAAAAGATAAAGCACCTAATATGCTAGGAACCTAATCTTCTATATATATAAAACACAAGGGTGACTGATTGACTGATCTATCAACGCACAGCTCAAACCGCTGAACGGATTGGGCTGAAATTTGGCACACAGATAGCTATTATGACGTAGGCGCGCAGTAAGAACGGGTTTTTGGAAATTCGGCCTTTAAGGGGGTGAAAAGGGGGGACTTCGTTTGTATAAAAAATCTTATTCCTTGAGTTAATAGACTTGAAACTTAGCACCAATATTTATCTAAGTAAATAATAAAATTTGCCATTTTTAGTTTTTCTAAACTACCCCCTAAACGGGGATTGGGGGGTGTCAAAGTTTGTATAGAGGAATTTTATCGCGCGTTCCGATTAACTCGAAACTCAGTATTTATACTTAAAACCAAAAACAAATAATAATGTGTATCAGGGTTTTTCAAAAATCTACCCCTAAAGGGGTAGTCTCTGTCGCAGCTCAAACCACTGAACGGATTGGGCTGAAATTTGTCACACAGACAGTTTTTAGGACGTAGGCATCCACCAAGAAAGGGATTTTGGAAATTCGACGTATACGGGGGTGAAAAGGGGGGAAAAATGTTATTCCTCGAGTTAATATACCTGAAACTTGGCACAAATACTTATCCAAGTAAATTATAAAGTTTGTAATTTTTAGTTTTTCTAAATTACCCCCTAAACGGCGATTAGGGGTGTCAAAGTTTGTATAGAAGAAATTTAACGCACGGTCCGATTTACTTGAAACTCAGTATTTATACTTAAACCAAAAATAAAGAATAATGTGTATCAGGTTTTTTTTAAATATACTCTTAACGGGGTGAAAAGGGGTGGTCTATATCACAGCTCAAACCTCTGAACGGATTGGGCTGAAATTTGTCACACAGAGAGTACTTAGGACATAGGCATCCACTAAGAACTTAAAGGGCGTGAAAAGGGGGACTTAGTTTGTATGAAAAATCTTATTCCTTGAGTTAATAAACTTGAAACTTGGCAATACCTGCTATTTAGTAAATAATAAAGATTGTCAATTTTAGTTTTTTAAGCAACGCAACGTCACATAGAGGAATCACGGGGTACCAAATAAATAAAAATTTTAACGCGATGTTGGAATAACTCGAAACTTGGGACGATACTAATACTTAAAACATAAAATAAAAAAGTATTTGGTTCGGGGTTTTTCAAAAATCAGCCGCTAACGGGGTGTAAAAGGGTAACAAAGTCGTAAATATGAATTTCGAAAACTATATTTCAAAGGGAGTGGAGGGGTTGCTGAAGATTTTAGGGGAAAGTACGAAATCCACGCGGACGAAGTCGCGGGCATAGTGCTAGTATGCTATAAGAAACCAAATTTGAAAGTTGCTGAACCATTTCGCGCTATACACTCTGGGAATAAGAAGCGTATCTTAAGCATCTTTAGGCGAGAGCTTGGCTAAGTAATAAGAGCCGCACGGGTCGATCTATGAGGTTAAGCTACGCATGCCGGGGTTGGTCCGTGGATGGGTGACCATTTTTACATATCGAGACTCCTCCGTGGCTCGGAAAGCACGTTAAGCTGTTGGTCCCAGCTGTCATTCGTGGATCTTTGACAGTCGTCACGGGTCGTTATCAGCCCGAAAATCTCGACAACCAGTCTTACCAAGGCCGCAAGGGGTATCGTATTACCCCAGTTACTGGGTTTTGGAGGTCAGATAGGCAGTCGCTCCATGTAAAATACTGGTACTCAGATACATCCGGTTAGACTGGAATCCGACCCCAACATATTTGGGAAGGCTTGGCAGATTGAAGAATCTTTAGCCGAGAAAGACATGTATTTGACTGAGGGAATTACTGAACCCTTTCGTACCGCTACTGTACATTTAAATTGGCATCCCAATAGTCTTTTAAATTAAAAACCTGTATATATTTTATGAAATATTTGATTACCTCAGCCGTTCGTCCCTACACAACGTGTCGGATATCTTCGTGATGGGCGGTTGCCTTATCCTGGAGTCGCTGGTCCTGTTCCATTGGTGCGAGCGCAACGGACTCGGCCCGCTCGGCGTCACCGGACTCTCTATGGGCGGACATGTTAGTACAGTCAGCTGAAACTCGATTAACACTGCTACTTTCACACATCTAGAGCCAAACAACGTAACACAAAAATCATGACGTCACACAAAATCCTGCATCGCGCAATTAAAGTTTACCGCGCGATAAACACATACAGTATGCAAGGGTAAACACCGTTGTCACTCAAACCATGGGTAGTTGACTTAAATATAAAAATAAATGACTCAGTCACAACAAAAAAAAAACCTTATTTTCATAAAAAGATTTTAAAAAGTAAATATCCGTCACTGTCCCGATATTCATGGATACGGTTCGAGAGTGCTGCGAAACAGCTGACGGCCGGTCATGTAACGTCCCGCGCGCCCCGCCCGCCCCCGCCGACCGCCGGCCGCGGCCGGTCGTTGCCCTTGCGTGTAGGGTGAAATATTCTTGTGGAAAAATGTAGATTATCCTTAAAAAAAAAAAAGTTGTATTTTTTCATTGGTTTTACGTTCTATAAATGAAACCAAACCACTGGTTTCAAGGATAACGGTGTTTACACTAACACCCTGTATACAAGATTCCAACATCGTTGGGCAGTTGGCCCGCCAGACACAACACCCGTCTGGTCGGAGGATCCTCCCTTTTCAATAGAGGATGAGTGAACTTTACACCCTGCAGGCGTAGCATGGCGCTTTCTATCTCTACAGAGAATAGACATAGCTTTTTCTATACAAAGTGACCGTTCGTTTCTTCATTTTTGGCATCCATCGTAGAAATCTTTCTACAATCTGTCATTTTGTCTTTCATTTCTAACGATCTTTGTCTAGGTCTTTAAAGATGTAGACTATTTCGGAAGAAAGTTTTCTATCCTTACTGTCAAAATCACACTGACAACCGATAAATCCTATGATAAAACAAAGAATTCTGAGTCGAATTATGTGAAAGAGTGAATTTCGTAAAAAGTGCAGTTGTCCCTTTCTATTTTGCTGCCGTCTCGTACTGTCTACTGTCTACAGGAAACGTCATTTTTGTCTACTCTTCCGTCGACAAAACGGTGCTCATGCTACGCCTGCTGTTCTTCATACCCCTAAACCATCAAGCCGTCCATCTTATTGAGCCAAAGATAGTTTATGTAAATGAACGTACTATCGTTACTAACATTCACACAGTGAGAAATATCAGTCTATTATTGTCTTTTACAAAGTTATTAAAACGAAAAAATCTTCTTTAAAATTAGCCAGCATTATCTTTGGCGGCAGAATATTAGTTGATGGGACTTTGCAATTCAATTATCATGGAAAACAATATCTGTGGTTATCTTATATGTATTACGTTTGTGTTCTCAACCACCAATCGACAAAAGCTTTATAAGGTAATTTGTTGATTCTACAACTATTCGACAGATGGCGTCACTGGCAGCTACAAACTGGCCGAAGCCTCTAGTACTAGTCCCGTGCCTTTCTTGGTCGACAGCCTCTGCAGTGTTTTTACAAGTAAGTCGCTTAATTTGGCTAATAATACTTCAGCAATAAAATCAAAATGATTTTTTTTTTACACCTTCAACATGTTTCGTAAAAACAATAATGAACTCTATTTACCTAAGTTTAAGGTGCACTATCGAATGATTTTTATCGTCAAATTCCAGGGCGTAATGTCGCATTCAATAAACTGGGACTTGCTAGAGGACCAGTACCTATCTGACGGCGAGTACAGGGAGAAACTGTCCAAAATGGTGACCATAGTGGACGAAGCATTCCTCGCCGGTAAGAAGTTCGCACGCACCTACTCTGAAACCATCGAGATACCACCAACTGAAAAAACAATAGAAACCAACAACAGTGATACGAAAAACAAATTAGACATAACTTACAAAGAAAATGGTTCCGAAACTACAGAAAACATAATAGACGTAAATAGAAATGTACTAGAAATACAAAACGAAGTGCCTAAAAATGTGGTAAAGTCTGAAACTTTAGCTCAAATCGAGAATTTACAGAAAGAGCTGAAAAAGTTGTTGGAGGAAAATAAAATTAGTGTCGAGTTGTACAATAAACTAACCTCGAACGAGAAGTTTGTGCTGGAGCCGGAAGACATCATCGACATCAACGACTTGAGTGAACAGAGGATTAAGGAAGTGCTGCTTAAATGTAAAGTTGGTAAGTCTACATTTGTCATTATTAATGTTGGGTGGCTAAAGAACGCCAACGATCGTTATAAATTGAAAATCGATGGGAGTAGAAAAAATCAACCATCCTACAAAACATCGGTGAATAATCGTTCACCGAAAATAAGTGGCCGACCGCGTTTTCCTTAAAAATTCACAACTGTGCCTTTAATAGCCGATATACACGAATTACAATGTCACGAAAAATTCGCGCAGCTGATAATTCTGTTAATAAATATTTGATACGGCCGCGAATCATAAATTTAGATCAACATATATAGCCTGACCTGCAAATTGCAAAAAAAAGTAAGAAAATTTGAATTTTGCGGGCTGCCAATTATAAATGTTTTTTTTCTTCCAGCCGACTTACAAGACCTTTTACTAACGATACAGAAACAGGCCGAAGACAAGGATTCAGCAACCAAAGACCACATAGAACAATGCGTTAGGCAACATCCCATATTGACAGACAGATCGAAACCTAACACAGACAGTCCAAAACCTAACAAAGAGTTAATAAAAGTCGTAGAAGCGCCAAAGAAAATTATATTAAGGAAAGAGAAATCATGGAACATATCAGAGTTTACTTCAGATCTATGGGAGAACCTGCCCTTCTTGAGATCGAGTGCGAAAAGTGGGAAGAAGATAGATATAACTAAAATACACTGGAGGGACAGAGAAACGCTACAGTTTATGAGAGGGATCATGGATGAATGCACACATCTTAGTAATTTCTCGATGCCGTTTGACACGTCTTTAATTATTGGTAAGTTTTTACAATAATACCAGCCTGGAACTGTCCCACTGCAGGACAAAGGAGATCTCATATAGAGGAGGCACTAGCATTACCACATTTGCTCAACAACGATTGGCGATTTCAGACTTATAATTATTATAAATCCAGGTTTCCTCTCGATGTTTTCCTTCATAGACAACAGTTTATATAATGTGAATTTTATTTTTGGCCCGATTTTTTAAGGAACTCAGTACGAAAAAACGGAGCTATTAAATTCATATGTTCTTTCTAAACAAATCTTAGACATCACTGGTGGTGAACGCAAACGCGAGATCGAGGAAAAGAGCAGGCCCATTCAGCAATAAATAAAATGTAAAAAAAAAACAGTATGGGCTCCAAATGTGCACAAACGCAGTATTTTCCTGAAATTGAATACGCAATTTATTTATTTACGCATTACTATGTTTACACCAAAAACAAGTATAAATAATGTCCTAAGATAAAGAATCAATGTAGAGTATGGAAGTCAATAAACTTTTACAAAATTAAAAAAAAAATTATTCATAGTTACCATATTTCCAAGGGTGGCACATGTTGGCATCAGTCAAATACACGTGTAGTAAGACTAGCCGCCTAGATTTGTGCGTACAGTAGGTATAAAAATAAAATATTTTAGTCACACCTGCAAATGTACAGGGTGAATTAGAAATCATTGGCATCCTTCCAGGGGGCAGAAAATATTCATGAATATCAACTTTTACTATGAAACAAACTCTGAAAAAACGAAAGAATATCTTTCATAAGTTTTGATACTTATTGCATTTTTGAATTTTTAGTTTATTAATTCAATTTTTTATTATTGGCCCTAGAGTAAAATAATTTCTGTTATAAAGTACTTTCACCTCTAGAAGGATGCCTATAATTTCAATAACACCCTGTAGTAGTCTTACTTTCACATGCCCTTCTAAGTTATATTTATAACTAAGACATGTTTTGGCAACTCCTTCACATTACTAGCATTGTATGATAGTAACGTGTGTATGTGTGATCAATCTTTCAACTTTCAAGTGTGGCTTCAGAACTTATCTATTTTAGAAAAGCAAAGTAGATTTATTAATCGATTATTTGAAGTGGATATGCAGAGTTATTATCCCGGAATCAAAGCCATTTGCTAAATGCAATGAGTTATGTAGCAATCTATCCAGTGTTAGAATGATTGAGCATTTTTTAGCAATGACAAACAGAGCTGACAGAATAAAACGAAATATACACCGACCTGGTGGCTGGGATGTACTTACAGTACATCCACTTTTCGACAGTTATTTTCAAATCCCATAAAATTATGGGCATTTATGTTAATTTACTGTGACAGAACCCAGACTCTGTGAAATTTCTGATGGAATAACCTATTAAATTAATTCAACCTTTCATTCAACAGCGGTATGCGCGAAGCACGACGCGTATGTGCCGCGCGACGACGTTGGCACGCTGGAGGAAATCTGGCCCGGCGCAGAGGTACGCTACGTGGACGCGGGACACGTGTCCGCCTACATACTGCACCAGTCATTGTTTAGGTAAGCGATCACATCACAGCATCAATTGTTAGTGCTATCAATGACAAATGCTGCCATAAATTGTCATGCAAATACACAAATTACCACAATAATTCAACACTAAATTATTTCAAGTACATTTTAAGCCTCATAAACGTGGCCGCCTACACTTACTTGGCCCAAACACTTTAAGCAACATTATGTACCGTCGAATTGAAATTAAAGAAGATAGATAGAAGCTTCATATTATGTTCCCACTGCTAAGACTAAAACCTCTCTGTGAACGTGGTCCAAATCTAAGGTCGAAACTCGTTTGCACGTAAAACAATAAGATATATTTTCACTTACAATTTATTAATAAGGCTGTATTTATGATCTTTTGTTGTGACGCCATGTCGTTCCTCCGATTAAATTGACGTGACAGATAGATACGAGAAATATTTTCATTCGCTAGGAAATGCAGTCAAAACTGTTTGACCGCTTTCTTGACCGACCGTAAAAGAATATAAAAATCTTAAATCCATTCACTCACTAACAGACAACTTTAACCGCTGGGCATAGAAGTATGAATTTTAGTTTAGCACAAGTTAATAAATAAATAAAATCTTTATTGACATAAGAGTTAGAAAAACAATTAAGTGTTCCTTATATAACTAAAGTTAGCACTAATGCTGGATTCTCGAAAATTCGTCCCCCGAAGGGGTTAAATAGGGGATGGAAGTTCGTCATTTTTGGCGATGGAAAAGAAATGAAATCAAAATTGTTTTCATTCTTTAAATAGGATATTGGAATTAATTTTACAAGTCAAATAAATAATAAGCTAGATGAGGTCTTCGTTTCCTATCTGACGACTGAGAAGAAAGGCCGAAACAAACTCATAGGTCACAGTCTCTTTTAAAGTCCAAAAATAATCTTGGTCAGACCATATGAGGACCATGTAGATTAGCGTCTGAAATCTTTTCAGGAAAGAACCACACAGATTTGAGTGGACCTGCAGCTATAGACAAAATCCCTTTTCTGTAAGCGTTAACGCCAAAGGAAAGATCAAATTGTATGGAGTTGACATTAGTTTTAGAGATGTCACGTGACTGCTGCTGTCAACTGCATACAATTTGATCTTTCCGTTGGCGTTAACGCTTACAGAAAAGGGATTTTGTCTAGGCCCCCTGTCCAGTCAGTGCAAGCATTTAATCAATCATCAATCAGTAATAGTGGAGCTCAACTCAGAACGTGAAGGGTGGGCGTTTTTGGGGGACTGTCTTATGTAATTTTGACGTTCGAAAAGTGCTGGGGGACTGTCTTATGTAATTTTGACGTTCGAAAAGTGCTGATTCTCAGCCTAGTTTTAATAAATGACTTTTAATTTTTATTTTATTTTTTTTCTTAAGGAGCTCAACGACTCTGGGAAATCCCTTCGAGCAGACGGCTCGTTTTACGAATAGAATTATCTAATTCTAAATTCTTTTGTCCCCAGAGCCTGCATCAAAGAAGCATTCGAGCGCTCAAAAAAGCGATGGCAGGACGGCGCTCATGTTTACTGACAATAGCTTTTATTTTAGCACTAGTACGACGTTCCTTTACATTAAGATACTCAAAGTATAAGCTCAACGAATGAAACACGGCTGTCTTTGAAAGACAAGCCATCATCACATGTGGCTACCCCCACAGGTCATGTTGATATGGAGCTAGTTCAAAGGTGCTTATATCCAAAGTGCCAACCACCTAGATCCACTCTGTAATGTTTTGTCATGCTTTGTCAAAGGTATAAACAAAAAAATACTATTTATACTTTTTATATAAAAATATAAAGAAAGAAAGAATTGCCATTTTCTAAAAATGACAGTGCCATTGTTGTATTGTATGAATTTAGCACAAATTTTACAAATAGGAGCAAACTTCTGAAACCCTAGACACTTCTTAACTTTTATTTGAAGTGGAAGTCGTAGTGATAGATCTTCAAACATTCAAAATATTTGGGTAACGAGTAATATGTGATACATGAAGTTATCGCCTTATGGGCTTAGTAGCGCAAGCGCAACATTATGAGAGAAAAGATTATACTGGAGATGTTACACTATACACGACGATATAAATGGAGCTAAAGGATTTCTAATATAAGCTGACCTCGAATTGTATAGGCTTTCTGTACCATGAGAGAAAAGCTTATATTGAAAATGTAGGTACTCAATTATGTCGTAGTGGCACACAGGACACGCCAATGCGTGTATACCGTGGCGTCCAAAAGGTAGGCATGATATCCTCATTGGCAGCCTGGTAATGTATATGACAGTTAACATTGCCTTAAGACCCTTCTAAGGATCTAAGGCACTATGTTAAACATATCACGGCTTCTTTTATGTTAGACAAAAAAAGTACAAAGTTAATTTTTGAGTGTATTGTTTAGAGTATAATTTCCAGTTATGCAATCCTTTTAGATTTATTTATTGTAGACGATTCTCGATGTATATAAGAAGAAATTATATATTCCTCTATTGAGATTGTAAAGAGTAAATTGTATTTTTATAAATAAATGTTTTTATTATAAAATCTTTGTTTCTTTGCCGTTGCGTTGTCGTTTTTAGTAGAATTGGATAGTACGAGTACCTTATATAAATACCAGTACTAGGTGGTCAAAACTTCGACGATATTTTTATATTAGCGTCGACGCGACCGACGCTGCCTGCGCGCAACTATCGAACTAATTTTCTTCACGAAAAGGTATAATTTTAGTGCGAGCGGTGACACGTGTCAAAGTACGCTGAGATGCGCGGTTCTACGCAGCGCGTGTACCTTATTGTGTAGTAAATAAATTCGATATTGTATCGAATCATAAAAAAGTGAACTGACCCTTAGGGGCATACAATTTTATTACTTTTCTCTTCTACCGATTGTTATTTCTCCTGACAAAGCTTATTTTGTTTATATGTCGCATCGCTTTACGTCCCGGTCTGAACTGACCATTGCCTTAGGTAAATCGGCAGAAAACTCCTCAGGCTTTAGTCAGCTTTTGTACAGTATCTTTTTACACGTGCATAAAGTTTTAATAAAAAAAAATAAAAAAAAAACATTGATATACCAGTAAAACAACTGAATACAACAAAACGCATTTATTCTGAATCATTCTTCGTCCGCAATCACACTGCAACGTAAAACTCCGAATACAAAACAAATCAGTATAATAAAAACAAAAAATAATTAGATGTTACGGTGTCACAGGGTGCCTGAGTAAATATCGCTACAAACATTGTTGATACATCATCATTTACATATTATAAGTGAAGTAAACTATATCTATTATGAAGTTGTGACTGATTGAATCACATATCATCACTATAGTTCGTACTAAACACCTATGGAATGAATGCTTTTTAGCAAACACAAAACTGAACAATCCGATGTGGGATAGTACTAAGAGGTATAACATCTGAATGGTTTACTATTAAAAAAGGTAGGCGTTAAAAAATCAATTGTGGAGGTTGTATAAAATTGACGTGCCCTTGCGATATTATAAACTCTAATAATTACAGTACCCTGCTTCCAAAATTAGACATATTATCAACGAATTATCTTTTTTTCAACAAATTATCTTTTTTTCACAAATTATCTTTTTTTCACGAATTATCTTTTTTTCACAATCTTTTTTTAGGCTAACCAGAGGGGCAATTCCCGTAATTTTTAAGAACATTCGCAATCTGTCAAAAATACAATCAATTTACCAACATTTTTGACAAGTTTCACAGATTGCGACTTGAATGTGAACGTTTTTTATGTACGAGAATTATTGGCCTTTTGCACCTATAACACGACGTATTAATGCCACCATTATTCCAGTGTTAGTGAGAGACGGAGCTATACAAGGCCGCTAGCACCATCCTATTTTCGTAGTGGAATAATGATGGCATTAATACTTCATAGTCAGCCCCCTGGTGTCAGACATTTTATGCCGCCCATGGGCCTCTGACTTGATTAACAAATTACTTTCTTGTAGGGTAGTAAAGGTACAGGTATCAGGAATAAGAAACAGGTTTTTTTTAATATAAAATCCTGCCTATAAGACAGGCATTTAGTAATCAATTAATTATACATAACAAGAATGACAAGATTTAATCCCATACGTATTTTCTTCTATACACATCAAACGCTGCAAAGACACGTCATTTCCCAATATATACTCAAAAACAGACACAGATCGAATCAACAATAAAAAAAAAACAAATACTGTAATTTTAATTTGTACAATTAAATCTCTAACAAAAAAATGGAGAAGCTTGGTGATTATATATATATTTATTTTTATATTTTCGCACAAATAAGTACCATTTTCGGTCTCAAAGTCCCCTTTCTAATATACCCGGGTTTTATACAGTGTTTTATATAATATAGCTGTACAAGAATCTTTTGGCGCGTGGCCAAAATCCGAACTAACGCCGCCATTTTGTTTTTTCAATACTGTTCTCAAATCAATTTCATAAAATGTTTACCAACACATTTTATGCGCCGCCCTGTCAACGTCATTCGGGCGCCAAAAGATCCTTGAAAAATTTTATATATGGCTCGTTGCCGTGAATTATATAAGGGTACCTAAGTACTAGTTCGTCGCCTTAATGACTATTGAGGCCACCATACAAAGAGGATTATTTTTGATCTGGATAAGATGTTACCGTAGTCTAGCACTAGGTAGTAGATTCATCCTTCTAGCAATAATTCTTCGAAGGGAAATATGTCATTAATGGTACGGATTTCCAACTACAGACCGTTCACTATAACTTGTCCCTTGCTGTCATGTTGGCACCATTGCTTGTCAACGTTTTTTCCTTACCAATAGAGTTCAAAATGGCGACTAACAGAACAGTGCTACCAATCGCGTCACGGACTCACGGGTCAAGTTATAATGAACGCATTGTAGTAAGGCTATCCTAAAGACACAGTCATACATGGCGGTTTTTAGAAATGTACCGAATTATTATTTGAATTCGATAAATCAAGTGTTTTTAGAAACTCACTGGTCATTTTATCATTTTATGTATTTAAGGTAGAATGGTTTTAGAAGCCATTCTGTTGAGTGCCTTTTCTAATACACTGATAGAGAATGCCCATAGTTTTCCTCAAAATAGTCGGTACACCTCTAAAATGAGAAATATCGACACTAATGAGTTTGAAGTTCAACTGTAACCTAACGCAACCGACTTTCGACTCTATTTACAAGGACTAACTTGACTTGACAATCTATTGTTTCTTGAGCAAGAGGCTCCTGAAGTCGCTGTTGCTGAGTGGTCGCTTGTCGTCGCCGTTGCTATGGTCACCGTTGGACTTGTCGCCACTGGCTGAGGAGCCATTGGCCTCGCTTGTGGATGCTCGCGCTGCGCTGGTCGACGCCTTCTGAAGGACACTCGGGATGAAACTGCTGAGTTGTGTTCGTCGCCTGAAAACGTGATGGAAAGAATATGTTAAATATGTAGAATGTATTTTTCGCACGGACAGTCAGTTTCCGAATGCTGAAAGAACAAAAGCGAATCTATAGCCGAAAGACGTCAACTGCTGGACATAGCACCGCCACTTCGACCGGTTCTGTGCTTCCAGTGGGCATCCAGTGGATTCCTGCAGCCTTTAACTAAGTCTTCGGTCCACCTTGTGGGAGACCTTCCAACGTTCCGTCCGGTACGGTGTCGCCACTCCAGAACGTTTCGGCCCCATCGGCCATCTGTTTTGCGAGCAATGTCCACGGCCACTTAAGTTTGGCAATTCTTCAGCTATGTCGGTTGCCCTGGTTCTCCTACGGATCTCCTTTATTCTGATTTGATCACGTAGGGAAACTCCAAGTATAGCCCACTCTATTGCCCACACCATTGAGTGAATTTCAGCCTTCTAATGAGGTCCATTGTGAGCGACCACGTTTCAATTAATGGTCATCACTGGCAACACCACTTTTGTCTCGAGACACTGTGGTATGTTCTCACGTACCACAGTATCTCGAGACAAAAGATCTCGATAAGATATAACGTAGCACGTAACAAAGAGGATTCAAACTTGACTCGGACTATTAACAGCTAAACAGAAACAATGAGGCCGAGATACATTTATGACGACGATAATGTCGTTTCAGTATTCGTTGGTAAAAATACTATAATTAATTTATTTCTATTCCAAATTCAAATAATCCTTTCCAATTATTATTATTTCCGCTTAAACAAATAACAACTTTCAGAGTTGGTTGGTCTATTGAAAAAGTCATAAAAATGTTTAAAACTTGTAGGGCAAACTGAACTTTATAAGTGGGTGTTAAAGTATTTTTTCCAAAAACACATAGTTGTTCACTTACATGCCGCCTCCGGTGTCTCTCTTGGCCAGCCCTAACACTGGCATGTCAGCTGACGTGGACTGTCGCGGCGGCGGCGCGCTGAGGGCGACGTCCAGCTTCCTGTCTGCCAACACCATGCCGTGCACCTTAGACACTGCTTCTGAAGCAGCTGATTCATCCTCGTACTCTATGTAGGCTAGGCCTTTTGGTTTGCCGTCTCTGTAAAGGGAAGTTAGGTTACTATTGCAGCTCTACATTAATGAAGTAGGGCTTGACGCACACGGATGCGGTAGTGAGGCGCGTCATTTCAGAGTGGACGAGCTAAAGTCCGATTTTGAAACGTGCGCAATTTTGATTTGTTTGGCAATGAATCGCACTGCAGCTATGCTTTTGGAATGGTTGCTGTCATTCGTGGATCTTTGAAAGTCGTTACGGGTCGTCAGAAGCCCGAAAGTCTGACAACCAGTCTAACCAAAGGGTATCGTATTACCCAGTTACTGGGTTGTGGAGGTCTGATAGGCAGTCGCTCTATGTCAAATACTGGTATTCAGCTGCAACCGGTTAGACTGGAAGCCGACCCCAACATAGTTGGGAAAAGGCTAGGCAGATTGATTAATGCTTTTGGACTGATAAGATGTATGAAAATATCTTAAGTTTCAATAATAACAATCTATAGGGGGCGAAACATCGTGAAGACACCGGCATGTCGTTGAACCAAAAACTAGGCCCACGCGGTGGATTACGGCCCACTCCCTCTCACAAAGAGGAGGCCTATGTCTTAGCAGAGAGTTCTGGGGTAGAAACCGAGGTTGGCAAACTATAATTGGGTTTTCCATTAGGAATTTCACAAACCAGCAGCTATGGGAGATGGATGGCAATAGGGTCGCCCCCTATCACAACGAATTTTTCTGTCGAAATGTGGTATAAATATACGCCTCTGCCGCCCCTTTTGGCAAATACAGGCGTAATAAACCTCCAACTATCATTAACGAGACACAATAGACTTTTAATTGTTTATGAATTGTGAAGGCCAATCGACAGTTGAGCGGATAATGTTATTTTAACTCCAAAATATAGTTTTCTGCACTTACTTATGAGTCACAACTCGTACATCCTTCAGTTTCCCGTACTTATCGAACACCTCCGCCAGCGCATCTTTGGTGCAATGCGCGAAAGGCAAGTTCTTCACAAACAGCTTGTTCTTCTCCGCTTCCGTAGAGTATTTGAACGTAGGCTTGGATTTCTTGTCTGAATATCGTGAGAAGAACATTGGACGGCCGTCTAAAGGCACCCTGTCATGTTTTATGGCTTCGTCTACTGCCTCCTAAAATAATATAAAATTAATATTTAGACCACTTTACAAATTATGTAATACTAGCTGCGCCCCGCGGTTTCAACCGCATAAGTGTCGATCCCGTGGGAATATCGGAATAAACAGTACCATATGTCCTAACGCAGGTCATGGTCTACCCATGTGCCAAATTTCATCCAAATCCGTCCAATCGTTTAGCGTGAACCGTGACTAACAAATAAACTCAGTTTCGCATTATAAATGCGAAACTGAGTTTATCAATATTAGTTATACTAATATTATAAATATTAGTTAGGATTCTGCGTTTAAAGAAACCACCACAAGTAACGTTTTAAGCACTAGCTGTTATTTTACTAAGAAACGTTCCATTCGCATTAGCAAGTTTTTAAAACAATATACTTACCGGAGTTTTATACTGACAATAACAGATGGATCCTCCGAAAGCCTTGATCCCCTTCCGGACCCGGAGCGAGATGATATCGCCGTATTGTGACATCTTGTCGCGAAGATTCTGTTCGTCCACTCTATAATAATAGGAAGAATATTGTACTTGTAGATAGCTTGAGGCATTGGAAATGAATTTATACTACTACTTTCATAGACGCGACACTCGGCGTAAGATACGCCCCGAAACTGTTGGTAGTAGTATCGTGTTCTGTGAATTTACGTAGTATTTTTTGTTTTTGACTGCCTCTTGGTCTAGTTGTCGCAAGCGTTTTTTAATAGCATTGCGTGCTTATTACCCTTAGTGTGATGTTTCCAACGAATTATTATAGAGTTAAAAGGAAAAGAAATTAGTAAAATACAATAGACGTAGATATATTTAGTCACCTATTCCGCTTAAGTATTCTTCAAGAGTCATAAAAACCCATTAAGAAATCAACAAGTGTTTCACCTCATCTTTAGGATGACGATTGACCAGTCGCAAACCAGAACACGACGTGTTGCCACACCAAGAGCTGGACAAGCAGCAGAGGCAGCGCTCGGTGTGGCGGCACGTCGTGTACGACTCTTGAAGAATAGTCAAGCGGAATAGGTTACTAAATATATCTACGTCTATTGTATTTTATAATGGATTTCCGCAAAGTCACGCCTGAATCAATTAACTAAGAAATTAGTAAATAAATATGTGCGTTGATTAGGACCATGCTCACTTGAATTCTAGGTTGCTAATGAAGAGCGTGCAGGCATCTCGCGTGCCGAGCCGGTGTGGGCTCGTACTATCTGTGCGCTGACGCTTGCTCTCTCCAACTGTATGTAAACATTAACTATTATTACAAAAACATAATTAATTGCCATCAGTGGCGTGCCTAGGGTTCAAAACCAGGGCAAGCCGACAGATTTTTAACGATTTAAAAAAACAGACAAGTGAGCGATTTACGGATGAAGAAGAGTTCTACATATTATTTCAGGCTTCAGTACGGAATTGTCGTAAGCGCCATCTATTAACGAATGCGCGTAACCACACCGCTTCGCAGGACCTCTTCACCATAATAAGTTTGTCAACGCTTGTCACATAAAAATTATTCTATCAAAAGCCGCTAGATGGCCCCAAATTATCGATTTGTTGTTTTAACTAAATTTAAGTTTTAAGTCGATTGAAAATGTTAAATAAGATATTACATTGGGTATATAACATTTTTTATTTAACCATAATGACAATAGCCAACTCTAATCTTTATTTCAAAACGCCTTTATTTCAAAGAATATCTTCGATACGAAAATTATTGTGTTTTGTGATCTTGATGAGATGTATTCTAATAAGTGGTTTGTTTTTTAGTGGTTTACCAAAACTACAATTGCCATACAAACAACACTATACAAATTTTGATGTCTTTCATGGCACCAGCTAGGCTACCTAAGTTTGGTCATACTCTTAACTTTATACATACTAAACAATCAAATGCCAATTTCAATATATTCTTCGACTGACAAAAATACCTACCTAATTGTTTATATTTCCGAGTTATAGAAATTTGGGGTTGATTACGGTGAAGCAAAGAGTTACTTACTGTCAGAAAACTCAATGTATTTACATACTTTTTCGAACACAGTTTCCAAATTCACATTTTGATGATAAAAACACTACTAAGCCTAAGGAATGACATAGCCGCAATAACTATCACATCAGTTTAAATAATAAAACTAGGTAATTCATTACCTCAATTGAAAAATAAAATACTGATCTCAAAATATTATTTCAAAACAATAACAAATTGAGTCGCTTCGCGGACTTGTAACTCACTTTACGCGGGTCAACATCGCGGCTAGTGCGTTTGCGCGAACTTCAAACACACGATTCGTTCCATTCATAAAAACTCAAAAGCCGGGCTAAAATATTAGAACATTTTGCAAAATAAGTACATTCTAATAGTATCGACAACGTACGCATTTTCAATGAAAAAATGAGAGGTCTAGAAGCTGGCTTCTGCACCGTTGCCGCAAGCGTGTGTGAGCGAGAAAGATGCAATGTACTACAGAATTGACGTCTTCATTCATGGATGCGATTTCGCCTAAAGCTATAGTGTTAGAGCGAGATCGCAACTGTGGCAGTTTGGCAACGGTGCATTGTTTGTACCTACTTATAGCGCGCGGCTGGTGCAGCGCGAAGTTTTTATGTTATTATTCTTATCAATTCTTGCGACATGAAGGATTGACTTGGAAGTATAGAGTAGTTTTTTTTTTTTTAATTGATTGGCTAAATTTTGAAGGCAAGCCGGGCTTTTCAGCTTGTATGGCAGTACCGCCGCTGATTGCCATCACCGGACAAAAAGATGGGCTATAAATCGCTAGCTCGTTTAAAGGTTCGTAACAGAAGTAGGGAAAGGAGTTTTACCATTAGCGTAAAAAATCTACATAATATTTGTGATTGGTATCGTCATTCCACACTCCTGCACGGGCCACTCATTTTTTATAATTTAAAAATAAATGGTTTTAAAGATATTTAAAAAAATAGATGAAAATCAGCCATTCCCCCTCCCTTATCTCCGAAACTACTGGTCCTAAAATATTGAAAAAGAATACAAAATATAGTTCTATACTTATAGATTACAGGAATACCTATAAGAAGTCCTATGGTCTTTGTTCTTAGGATAAATTCATCCCAACTACGGAACCCTCCATTGTGCGTCCTACACGCACTTGGCCGGATTTTATATTGTAAAAAATTGTAGTAGCTAAGCTTTTCTAAAATAAAGCGAGTACCGTTTAGTGCCTTGAACCACAATATAAATATGGACTTAACCGAGGGCCTAGACAAGTGACAATCGCTTCGAAAGCGTTTCGTACTTCTACAACGACTTTCAACAGGATTGACATAAGCGTTTCGATAGCTTATACATTTTGGCCTTTTCGTTATCGCTAATAGAATGTCACTTTGTCTAGGGCCTCTGGTCGTTTCTTTTTATCACCTCAGCTCCTAACTGTTGTTTCCATATCAGACCTAATGCGTCTCGCAAAAGGTCGGATTCGTATTGTATGTAAATACCATATCAGACCTAATGCGTCTCGCATAAGGTCGGATTTTGTATTGTATTGTAAATACCATATCAGACCTAATGCTTCTAAAGGTCGAGATATTCTTTTGAATATTCGTCTAACCATTTGATCCTTCTACAATCTAAAATTGTTTAGTACCTACAACAGCCCATACAACCTATGAAGAAAACCGGCCAAGTGCGAGCCGGTATTTTATTTTTATTATTTGTCGTTATAGCGTGTTAATGAGATACAGCCCGCTGACAGACAGACGAACGGACGGAGACCGGAGGCTTAGTAATAGGGTTGCATTTGGCACCCTTCGGGCACGGAAATCTAAAAACTACATATCAAAATGTTACTCAGCCTTTCTAAAAAACCATTCAAAGGAACAAAAACTAACATACCATTAGCCTCTTCATCGTCATGAGACCTCTTGACTCCTCCCGCACTGTCCTCTTCCTTCTGATCGACTTCCATCTCGACATCCTTCTTCCGCTTGCTCTTAGTCCCCTCGTCACTTCCGTCCGACTTCCGCTTCCCTTTGCTCTTGTCTTTGGCATCCTCTTTAGTCTTTTTCTTGTCGAATTTGGACTTTTTGTTGTCTTGCTTGCCTTTCTGTTTCTTGTTACCGATCATTTTGTCTTTCATCGCTTGGTAGCTGTCGCGCCATTCTTTTGTTTTTGCCTGGGGATTTTAGGACAATCTAATATATAAAATTCTCGTGTCACAGTTTTACTTGCCATACTCTTCCGAAACGGCTTGACCGTTTTTTATGAAATTTATATGTATATTCGGTAGGTCTGAGAATCAATCATAATCTATTTTTCATACCCCTAAGTGATAGGTAGGGTAGGTAGGTAGGGTAGGGTAGGGTAGGATAGGTAGGGTAGGGTAGAGTAGGTAGTGTAGAGTAGGTAGGCTAAGGTAGGTAGGGTAGGTAGGGCTTTATACGTGTCATCTCGCTCCCGTGTTTAAATACGTTGGCGGTTTGGCGTATACTATAAAAACCGGCTGTCGGCAGCCGTTTTGTATGACCTATGTATATTTCAAACCCAAAAAAATACATAATCTCTTCGTACATACCTCACACGCGTCCAAGCACTCTCGCAGCGTGCTCAGGTGCCCGTGGTCGCGCTCGTAGTCGGTCCACAGGCGCGAGACGGACGGCGGGTAGTCCTTCACGGCGCGGAGGGCGCGCCGCATCAGATCTCGCAGTTTGTTCTCAGATGGTGGCGGTGAACGGTTGCTTTCTAACGTTATGAGAGCTTCCCAGTATTTTGACATGGTTTTGTTGTCACCGTATTCTGTGGAACAGTTATGTTGAGTGTATTAATCGAAACGCCAAGATTCGAGGCAGACACGGTCATAGAATATTGGAGCGAACAATAAAAAATCCCGTACTAACTATTCGCCGTCCTATTCGCACTTTATATGACCGCGAATGCCACGAGTGTTGGCGATTAGTTATATTTACAAAACATGTTAAATTTTTCAAGAGTTTAGAACCTTATTCTTAATTAATCAATTCATCAAATTTGAAAAGATCTAGTGATAACTTACTGAATATTTCCTCGAAGATCATTTTGCCTTGCTTGGGATCGTTCAAGACCTTGTACTCGAGTCGAGCCCAATACAGCGGTACTTCGCAATCATTCGCCTCTTCACCCCATGCCTGTAACAATGGTACAGATATATTAACTTGGATGTCAGTAGCACGAACAATCGTGATGTTACGTATCGTATGATATGTTCTAGAACTATCTGATAAAAGTGTAAACAAACCCTGTTCAGTCTTCAGGTCAATCATTGACTAACGAATAAGTAACACATTCTTCTGCATTTGGAAAGTTGCAACTGTATCTCACTGCTTTTGAATAACAAATCGACGAAAATTTGACAAATAATAACATAAAATTAGAATATCGGGTTTAAGTATCCAAATAATCAAATCAAAGCACTCAATTTGTAAGTGGTACTACAAATTGGCATGCACAGGTACTTTTTCTGATTAATTTATTTACATTTTCATCAGATACTTTTGGAACAGAGTTTAAGTGAATTTTCAATCGAGAATATAACAGTTCTACACTGTCTAAAGTGTCCTATTGTGATGTAATGAAAAACGAGTCTGGATGACAACTGTTTAATGTCATTTAAAACCATAGCTAATACCACAACACCTTCCCCTTAAGTAAGATGAAATAATAATAAAACACAAACTTAAAATCCAATAATTCCACATAAGTAAAGATATAACAATAATAATTAACAAACTCAAAATAATAATTAGTTCTACATTATAAAATACGTAAGTATACAATGTGTTAAGTCTTACTGCGGGTATGAGGTGGCGAGTAAGATGACGATACATTTATTTCAGTACTTGGCACATAATCATCATCCCTATCATCCCCCGAAAAATACTCATCATCAATGTCAGACAAAATATTGTCGGCTGGATCCTTTACCGGTCTTATCAAATGTCGACGATTACGGCGATAAATCCCTTTTTTGTTTTTAACAATATAAGAACGTGGAGTCGACGCTTTTCCAATTATTTTACCACGGCTTCTTTTATTTGCGTTTCCTAACATTATAACCTCGTCACCCACATTCAACTCAGGTAGCGGTTTACAATGCTGATCATAGTAACTTTTAATTTTGATTTGTTTTTCCAATATTTTTTTATATTGTAGGTTATCACCATTTGTTTGTTTCAATAAATCTGGATGGACTGGTAGTCTACAATTTAAACGCCGGCCCATCATTAACTGTGCAGGAGAATTCAAATTTTCCCGCGGTGTATTCCTGTAACTTAGCAAATTTAAATAAAAGTCCGATTTACTATCTATTGATTTTTTCAATATATTTTTAATGGTTTGAACTGCCCTTTCACTCTTACCATTAGACTGAGCATAATAGGGAGATGAAGTAACGTGTTTAAAACCCCATTCTAAAGCAAATTTATTAAAATTACGACAAGAATATTGTGGACCATTGTCACTGATGACCGTATCCGGTATACCATACCGCGCAAAATTGTCTTTCATTATACATATTACTGAGTTTGACGAAGTGTCTTTCAAATATGCAACCTCAATAAAACCAGAATAATAATCAATTAATATTAAATAACTTTGCTTTCCATACTCAAATATATCTGTCCCAATTTTATTCCATGGTAATTCTGGTATAGCTACCGGAATCATAGGTTCCCTACACGGTTTGTTTGCTGTTTCTTGACATATTTTACATCTTCTCACATAATCCTCAATATCTCTTGTTATACCCGGCCAAAATATTACTTCACGAGCACGTCTCTTACAACGATCAATCCCTAAATGCCCTTCGTGAATAAGCTTTAACATATCCCTTTGCATAGAATGTGGTATCAAAACCTGTTTGTCTTTAAATATTACACCATCTACACAGTACAGTTCATCTCTTAAAGACCAAAAGTATCTTAAACCGTTGTGTATGTTAAACTTATTAGGCCACCCTTGATTAATATATTCAAGCAACAATTTTAAGCACTCATCCTTACGAGTTTCCCGCTTAACGAGAGTAAACTTATTCTGCGACATAGGTACATTATTGACTACCATTTTAATTTGACATAGTATAGCCCTGCTAATTTTATCATCATACAAATCCGGAAGAGGTGCTCGCGATAATGTATCGGGTATGTACATATACTTCCCAGGCTTATAAGTGACCACCAACTCATAAGCTTGAACCTTCAACATCATTCGCTGCAAGCGAGCTGGGACTGAGTCTAGAGACTTTCTAAAAATGCTTTCCAGAGGTTTATGGTCCGATTCGATGACCACACAACTTTTTCCGTATATATACTGATGAAACTTTTCACAAGCAAATACTATTGCCAACATTTCCTTTTCTATTTGTGCGTATCTTTGTTGTGTATCAGTGAGCGTGCGTGACGCGTACTCTACTGGACGCCCCTCCTGCATGAGCACGGCGCCCAGTGCCACGCTGCTCGCGTCCACTGACAACACCACCGGACTACTAACCTTGAATAGAGAAAGAACTGGTGCCTTACATATCAATTCTTTTAGTTCATTGAATGCCTCTTTATGACCAACTTCCCAACACCAAGTCATATCTTTTTTTAACAATCTGGTCAGGGGAAAAATATGTTCTGAGTAATTAGGTATAAATTTAGAAAGATAATTTACAGCCCCTAAAAACCTTTCTAAACTTTTCCGATCCATGGGTTCCGGCATATTATTTATCGCTCTTACTTTCTCAGAATCAATTTTCATTCCATCTTTGTTAAAAATATGACCCAAATAATTTACTTCCTCAACACATATACGACATTTATCTTTGTTGAATTTTAAATTAATTTCCCGTGCCCTGTTTAACAACTCTTTCAAACGCAGATCGTGTTCGTCTTTATTCCTTCCCCAACAAATGATATCGTCGATAAACGAATCTACCCCTTCTAGGCCTTCCAGTAATTGCTTGATTTTCGCATGAAACACTTCAGGTGCACAATTAAGACCAAATGGCAATCGCAAATATTGATATCGCCCAAACGGTGTACTGAATGTACATAAGTCTGCACTTGCATTATCCAGTTTTACCGACCAAAACCCTGAAAATGCGTCTAAAACGGAGAAATACTTAGCACCACAAAACTTAGTAGCCAATTCATTTATTGTTGGCAGTTGAAAATGTGCACGCTGTATCGCCTTATTAAGCGGCCTCGGGTCTAAACATATACGCAACTGCCCATTTTTCTTAGCAACAATCACCAATGAATTCACCCATGGAGTTGGATGACTCACTTTCCTAATGACACCTAAATCAATCATTCTATTTAACTCATCTTGTAACTTATCGCGAACTCCTAATGGTACCTTACGAGTTGCACAAACCACCGGCATCACAGTTTTATCTACAACAATGTGATAGTCACCTGGCAAACAGCCTAACCCATTAAACAAATCTTGATAATCTGTAAGATTTATATTATGAACTCTTTTAATTAATCCTAAAGTTAGACAAGCTTGCAACCCCAGCACACTCTGACAATCACTAACCGCAATTGCAAATTTTAATTCATACAAAACACCCTTATACCACCATTTCAATTTGCAAATACCTTTTATAGGAATAAAATCACCACTATAAGATTGCAATCTAACACCTTGCTTGCCACCAATTAGGTCACTATCATAGCCTAACAACAAAAATCGACTATACGATAAAACATTAATGTCAGCTCCTGTATCTAATTTAAATTTTTCAGATCCGCACTTCCCTTGGAGTGTTTCATACCAATCCTCCGAGTTAATCTCTGAGACATTGTACAAAACTGATATAAAAAATGACTCACAATTATCTTCTTCATTGCTTTTTTCTTCAGTTAAACCTATATCGTACATTTTCTTAACTCCTTTTTTCAACTTGCACATTCTCGCAAAATGTCCATAATTTTCGCACACATAACACTGCACAGAAATAGCCGGACATAGACTGGGTTCATTGCATTGACCACCGCACCTGAGACAATTTCCGGCCTCACTTGAATGAACTTTTCGGGCTGTGTTGGAACCAGCAGAAACACTAGCCACACCGCGCCCTTGTCGACGTCCGCTGCCGCGCCAGCCACCGCGCCCACCGCGGCCGCCTACATCGCGCACACCAACTGCATCGACCTGTACCAATCCAGAAGTACCAGCACCACGCGTCTCCAATAAACGTCGATTATCTATTGAAATTTGGTCAACCTGGACAATTTTAATAGCTTTTTCCAACGTCAGGTCTTCTGCTCTCAATAAGCGATCTCTTGCTCCAGTACTCTGTATCCCACAAACAATACGGTCGCGGATCAACTCCTCTTCCAAATCCTTGAATTTACAATTTTTGCTCAGTAATCGCAATACCGTAACATACTGATCTATGGATTCTCCTTCTTCCTGACCCCTTGTAAAAAAATTGTACCTTGCTAATGTGATATTTTGTTTGACTCCAAAATATTCATCAAATTTCGTAAGCAATAGTTTGACATCATCCCTATCGCTCTCCTTGTCAAAAGAAAATGTCTCAAAGACTTCAAACCCCTCAGGTCCGATTAAATTTATCATTAAGCTGGCTTGAATACCCGGTTCTTCTTTAAGCACCCCCGATGCCTTCAAAAATAGCAAAAACTGCGACCTCCAACGCCGCCATGCGTCAGCCCGGCTGACGGAGCTGCCCTCCAGACATAGTTCTGTTGGTGGTCGCGCGTGTTCCATCGCGCACCACAAAATCCACTCCACAAACCAATTAAATTAAATATATTAATTTACCGCTGTCACCATGTGATGTAATGAAAAACGAGTCTGGATGACAACTGTTTAATGTCATTTAAAACCATAGCTAATACCACAACACCTATTACATTTTAGTTTAATTTTATGCAAAATACAAAATAGGGAATATGCATGTGATTCAAATATGGGTCAAATATTTTTTTCTATAAACTATGTTACTTCAGAATTAAGCCTCCATCAATATTTTTGAATAAAATTTCTTTTTGAGCGGGAAATTAATTTTTAAAAAGTCCCAAAAAACTGTGGGTAATTCAAATACTTGAAAAGGCTAAGAGCGGATGTGACGTAACAATCCGGGCTAACAATCAAAATGTCAATGTCAAGTCAATCAACAAGTGTCAAGTCAATGTCAAACGCTCATAGAAAAAGGAGTGTTTGACGTTGACTTGACAGTTGCTTGTCTGTTTTCACGAACTGTGACGTCACCACACCAAGCGCGCCAAATGGAGGGCGTTTAAATAGCCCGGATCGGTTGGATATTTTTAAACATTTTTTTAACTACTTTAAATTGCTTTTTTGCCGTCGAATTTTTTTTACTATTATTTGACGATGTAAACTATCGAATATATATATTAAAAAAATACATGCATATTCCCTATTATCTTACATGTAAAAAAGGTCAAATAAAATTGGTGTCTATTTTCCACCTCGTAATTGGATGTGGTCACAGTTCTGTCATACCTCAGCAAGTGAGTCCCAAGCGAGTCTGAAGGTGCGCCTAAGTTTCTCCACATCATCCTCATTGTCCAACTGGGTGCGGCGTCGAGTGTACTCGAGGTAGCCCATCCAGAGGGCCTCGTTCTGTTTGTACGTCTCCATGCCTTTGGATAGCGCCGTCTCGAATATTGACTTGACCTGGAAATGTAAAATGGTATTACTATTGGCACATATAAGACAAAAATTCTCGTTTTCACCCGACACATGAATGAATGGTAAATATAAGCTCGCTTTTGGATTTTCAACTTTAGGCGCAGGGCCGAGCGTGAGCGAGTAAATTCTGTTAACAGGAAGAGCGATACTGCAAGATGAAAAGATTTCATAATATCTCAGAATGAGTGTAATATCTACGCGGCGATGCGGCGCATGGGCGATAATCATTCGGATCACACACATTCGGTCCGGCCCCGTGCAGCTCCCGGTACAGGAAGCCTAAATGTACATTAGGTATACCTCCTCGAACTTCTTCCCCTCATGCTCCGCCTGCTGCATGCCGAGCACCCAGAAGGTGGCGCGGCGCGGGCAGCGGCGCGCGCACGCGGTGAGCACGCGCGCGTGCGTGCTGCGGGACGCGCTGCCGTGCGCGTGGCGCGCGAACGACACCAGCAGCGAGTACGACGACTCGCACGTTATGCAGTCGGTGGTTGCGCGGTCGTATAGTACCTGGCGGGCAGAGTTAATCGATGTTGAACATGGGTATACATAAAATGTTTTTTTTTTTTTTTTAAATCAATCTGCCTAGCCTTTTCTCAATTATATTGGGGTCGGTTTCCAGTCTATTTTACGTGTCGCGACTGCCTACCTGACCTCCACAACCCAGTTACTGGGTAATACGATACCCCTTGATAAGACTGGTTGTCAGACTTTCGGGCTTCTGACGGCTCGTAAGGACTGTCAAAGATCCACGAATGACAGCCGGGACCAATGGCTTAACGTGGTTTCCGAGGCACGGGGAGGTATGTAAAGATGGTTACCCATCCACGGACCAACCCCGGAAAGCACAGCTTAACCTGATGGATGGACCCGTGCGGCTGTTATTACTTAGCCACGAGCTCCTCCAAAAAAAGGTATTATTATAAAAATAAAATAATTAAAGCATTGGATCTTTCAACATACATTGATCACATGAAACAATGTCTCAAATAAATCATCGTAAAGTGTTTTCTTGACTTGTTTCGGAACCAAAGTGTCATCCTCATCACTCATTTACATAGCAAAAGTTTGATGCGAGATGTTTTGTTTTAATAGGGAATATGCATGTATTTTTTTTTCGATAGTTTACATCGTCAAATAATATTTAAAAAAAATCGACGGCAAAAAAGCAATTTAAAGTACTTAAAAAAAAATGTTAAAAATACCCACGCGATCCGGGCTATTTGGCGCGCTTGGTGTGGTGACGTCACATTCCATGAAAACAAACAAGCAAGTGTCAAGTCAACTTGACACTTGCTTGTTGATTGACTTGACATTGACATTTTGTTTGTTGTCCTGAATTGTTACGTCACATCCGCTCTTAGCTTTTCAAGTATTTGAATTACCTACAGTTAATTTGGGACTTTTTCAAAATTAATTTCTCGCTCAAAAATAAATTTTATTCAAAAATAGAGGCATAATTCTGAAGTAATATAGTTTATAAAAAAAATACTTTACCCTTAATTGAATCACATGCATCGTTTCTCGAATTTAACAGCCCCAGAACAATACTTTAATAAAAGTTCACTCATCCTCCATAGTAAAGGGACGATCCTGCGACCAGACGGGTCTGCTGCCCGACGCGACGATTGATGTCGGGACGTTATCACTCGCGCGATGCACGATTTTGCGTGACGTCAGTGAGATGCGTAGTTCACACGTGGCGATGTCGCCTCCACAACATAAACAGTACGTTTGTGCTTTTTTAAACTAAACATTTATTTAAACACTTACCCTTAATATTCCATTAGCATCGCATTCAGCATACTTTTCCTCTTGAGACAGATCCTTCACCATATCTATGTACTCCTGGTACACTTGACATTTAAGAACTGGATCCCTGAACACATAAACGTAATATTAAAATATCGTAAGTATTTATTTGCAGTAGGAAGTAAAGCAATAAACTGAATCTAAGTAAACAAAAGAAGATAAATCACGAGTAAAGAAATTAACATCTTTACAATACGACAGTAGTAGATTGTTTGCCTGCAGCAAAAACTATTTTAAAGGCGAGAGTGTTTCTTTGAATCCAGGGCGGAGGGAAGGATTCTAGAATAGAATCCCGAGCGTAGCAAAGGCAAGCAACTAGTAGAGTTCAATTCGTTAAGCGAATGGTTCGCTTGTTTTAAAACAAGGCACCTCAAACAAATGATTAAAAAATCACACTTTGTTAAACTTACTCTAAAGTCAATAACTTGTCCTCAAACGGTGTTATTTTGTGTAAGAAGTCTGCTGCTGACTCATGTTGCTTCTTTACCTAAAACAAAAATAAAGTTACAAAAGGGAAAATTCGTTTTTTCACAGCCTCGGGAATGTGATACAAAGTTGGTATACCTCCACGCGTAGCATGAAAACCATAGAAACAGGTATTGTGATTGTTTATCGGTCATTTTGTCGATTCTTCCGCCAACAAACCGCGTTTCTCAAAACTCAATACTTTATTGCATTCCACATGTAGGTATTCTTAGGTGGTAAACTTATAATTAGATCATATGGATCCTGTCGGGCACAGCAAAATAAGTGAGTTTGGAGAGAGGAAGCATTTTTTGTTAATTATATAACATTACTTATCAAACTAATTATAATAAAGATGTAGATGTCTTTTTAGAAAAGACTAATCGCTTTAATACAAAATATAAACAGGTGAGATGAGGTGAGGTGAGGTCATTGAGTGATGTAATAATAATTATTAGTAATAATTCTAATAGAATTTAAAGTCTCGAGTGCTTAAGTTCTGACTTTATAAGTCTATCATTTAGATATTCGCTTAGTGAGTAGTAGCTTCTAGTGTGGTCATGCTAAACGTGCTGGAGGATGTTTAACCATTTCCACCCGAAACCTTGTCTTAGAGCCTAAGGCAACGATAATTCTTTTTATACCCTATTGAGACACAGTGATGTTTACTGGCATTATCTACAGCAAATCAAAACTATAATAATTTAAATTAGGTAAACCATTTACACGCACGGTTTTGTTGAGGAGCTCAGGGTACACAATAAATGCTGCTCGGGTCGATCTATAAGGTTAAGCTAAGCTTGCCGGGGTCCTCCAGACCACCCGCCTGTCATTCTTGGACCTTTGAGTCGTTACGGGACGTCAGAAGCCCGAAAGTCTGACAACCAGTCTTACCAAGGGGTATTGTATTACCCGGTTATTTGGCTGTGGAGGTCGCTCCATGTAATTCTGGTATTCAACTGCATCGGGTTGGACTGGTAGCCGACCCCAACATAGTTGGGAAAAGGCTAGGCAGATTGATTTACAGGCATGTTTTACCGGTCAAAGAGTATGATCAGAATGTAAAAGGTAGTTGTATAGAGGATGTATACCTTATCGACGTATTCTTGGTCATGTATCGTGAGTGCGAGTTTCTCCATCTGCTGTAACGCGGTCTCCCCTCTCAGTAAAGGCCGTGACACTGTTTCCTCGAGGCACCAAAGAACACGTTCTTTCTGGGCCTTGTATTCTTCCGTGTCTTCCTGTCTGAATAACAAATTATTACTTCAATATAACATTATCCGTCTCATTAAATAATAACATCCGCACGGGCCGATTGAAGGTTCAGCTATGCTTGCCGCGGTCGGTTCGTGGATGGGTGACCATCCATTAGATATCAACATCCCCCGTGCCTCGAAAAGTACTTAAGCCGTTGGTCGCGGTTGTCATTCGTAAATCGATCGTTACGAGTAGTCAGAAGCTCAAAAAGTCTGAGAACCAGTCTTACCAAGTCATTGTGTTACCCAGTAACTGGGTTTTGGAGGTCAGATAGGCAGTCGCTTCATGTAAAATACTTATATTCAGCTGCATCTGGTTAGATTGGAAGCCGACCCCAAAATAGTTGGCAAAAGACTAGGCAGATGATCTACAAACCAAACCCAAGGACCAAGGTTGTCTTTAAAATATTTCTTTGAGCAATAAAACCACCCAATGCCCAATATTCTGAGTTATTGTAAAAAAAAAAAACTTCAGAAATAAGACGAACATTATAAAATAAACATAATCACACACACACACATCGTCCGCTCGTTTACATTTATATTATTAACTTATATGGTGTACATAAATAATTGTAAAAATAAAATAAAATAAATAAAATAATAAAAAGTATACTATGTTATTCTACAAACCTGATAGTCTCTAGATGCGCCTTCTCCAACTCGTACTTAGCGTCCCAGAAGATCTTGCCGCTGAAGGGGTCTGCGCCTGCGCGTCTGAGCACCTCGTCGAGTTCCTCGCGCGCCTTCTCTACCTCACCCACCGTCAGTGAGAATGAACACCACTCGCTTAGTATTGGGATGTCTGTGTAATAAATAAATTAGATTTATTTTCATGTGAATGCCATAGAGACGAATAATTTATCATTACAATTCATTTAATTTATGTAGATGAGATCTGCTTCATTGTGAAGAAAGATACATTCAAATATAGGTCAAGCAAGGTGAAGTCCTGTCTTTGAATTTGTTGCAAGTCTCGCTAGATCCGTCAGACGTCTCATGGGAACCCAATACTTGCCAAGCTTGTATCAATGGGTTTGCTAATTGGTAATGGGCAGGGCAGTCAGTCCACCAGCAGCTACTAAACAAGGTCACATTAAATTAGCAGGCGAAACTACACCCACATGACGGACATATCATTATCTAAGGAAAAACTTTTTTTTTCCAGTTATATAAAACTATGAGCTTTTAATTTAAACCTTTTTTTGTTTTATCAGGATTAAAATTTTATATGTAAGTATACCCGGTACCCATAATGTCTGTCAAGTTTCATAATTCAATTCAATTTGATTAGAAGGATTTTATTTCAACATTTAAATTACATTACATTTATTATACTAAATTAACTAAAAAACAATTACATATATAACAAATTAAAAAGAAAAAATTATTATACAAATTTGATTATATGAACGAATATTATAAATGCGAAAGTGAGTTTTGTTTGTTATGCTTTCACGCTAAAACTGCTGAACAGATTTGGATGAAATTCGGCACATGAGTAGACCATGACCTAGATTAGGAGATAGGATACTTTGTATCCCGAAATTCCCACGGGATCAGAACTTATGCGGGTGAAACCGCGGGGCGCAGTTAGTAATAAATAAAAACAACATTTTATGTCTTCAGCTTTCAGACTTACAAGATCAAACTGAAAATAACACTATGGTACTACTTACAGTAACAATCCAATGCAGCTGTCTGGAACAGTTTCGCCACCCGTTCGCGTGATTGTTCTGTGTGCGCCAGGGACACCTCAGTCTGCAGGCGAAGCAGCCAGTGCTCCGCCCGCAGTGATGACAACTGCTCTAGGCGCTCGTAGGCGGAGCGCCAGCGCTCCAGTGAAGATAGGCCCCTATAATGTCAAGTTTATATGAAGATAAAGATAGCAATGAAGTGAAGTGTATTGTATTGATACTATTTTGTAAGAATATTTTATGGGTATATTTTTGATTTTTTTCAGTAATTTTGTATGCGGCGACAGTGTTCATACAATGCTGCATTATAGGTGTCCTAACACTACAGTTTCCAAAAAACGTAAAATAATTATAAATCTACTGAAAGTATCTATGTTTTTAAGGTGTGAAGCTAAAGCTATTCTATGTTTTTTTTTATTTTATTTTACTTTTTCCGTATGGATCATTTGTGGTCTGGTTTGAACGATTTTGCCTGAAACACAGGTTGAATTAACCTAGATCGGGCGGGTCGCTACCTTACATTGCAGTTTCAAACCATCATTACCGATTTGCACCTGTAATATACATATTTAAGTTTTAGGTTACTTTTAGGCACTATTATTGTTTACGAAATAATCTTATCTGTTGACTAAATGTACACTTTTTGTAATCGTTTTATTCAATAAAATTATTATTATATTATATTTTTATTATTTGTTTAACCTACTGACCCAATTTTAACAAAATTGGTATAGCGCTACCTGGAACCCTGAAGTGAAATGGTTGAAGTGTGTATGAGATACTCTTTAACCCACAAAATTGTGGGCTTAGCATTTGTATTTTATAAAGCAAACATAGACTTACCACAAAGCTTGGATAAGATCAATATGTTCATCATAGTTATAAGGATCTTCCGCAATACGCCGCTCCAGTTCTGTCACTTTCCTCTCCAAGATCATATCCTCATCTTCATCCTGATAAAAAAATGTTACGTTCTTTGTATGACCCTGGTTTTCTTAAATTACAAACAAAAACGAAGAGAATGATAACTATCTACTTTGTGAAAGCCTTCTAGAGTTTGATGAATTACTAGATTTGTGAATGGTCAAATCTTGTAATGAATCCAATGTTTCTACATAGAATATAAGGCACAAAAGTCATAAGAAAAGTTAAATGTACTGTAGAGGTTTTATGCTATAAGCAACCTCACGCTGGGCTGGCTGGCAGGACCGCAGCCTTGACTTGCGAACGCTCCAGCAGTTGTTGTTTGAATATTGACAGGTGTGTCTTTATGTCTAGTCAGGCTGAGAAGAGGCTGAACCCTTAATATCTAATTAATAAACCCTTGGAAAACGTACTCCTCACATGTCCAGGTAACGCCCCTCAGTACTACTCGTTACAGTACTGTGATTTCTTCATGTTTTTAACACGTCAAATGATCACCTACTAGAAACCGTTTGCAGGAGCGCTCAACAATTTTCACAACTAAAATTATAGTTATTTCAAGAGTATTTTGCTTATGCACAAGCGCTGGTTCATTTGTCAGGTTAAATATTATTTAAAAAACAGCCACTTCAAATACCTAAACTATTGAAATGGCAAAACTCATGAAAACACTTCTGTAACCACTAACGGTTACTGTGATTCTGGATGAATATGACCTACTTAAAATTAAATAAAAATACATTAATAAAAAGTACACATTGACAATATCTTACTATTATATTGTATTCTAATATGGTGTTACTCCCTACAGACGAAGGAGTATGGCTTAATCCAATGTTTACAATAGGATTAAGATTATGACAGTCAGTTTCTCAAGTAAATAAAAAATTAAATTAATTAAACAGTAACTACCTATATGTAGCTCCTAAATGATAACTTTATTAACTTCTGTTACTTTTAGAATGTTTCTTTCATTATAAAGTTGTTGCGTTCAAGTTTAGTAAGTGTATTTATAAATGTTTACTCTCTATACGTACTATATATTCGAAGACATTTCGTATCAAACAACAACAAATGACTATTATTATTTTTAATACCAAAATGGGTAGGTAACTTTGATAATCTCAAACATTATAGGAGTTTATTGATCAATATAACTATACGCAACCGCTGCGGTTGAAATAAGTCTGCAAAACCTATCCAGAAACACGCTGTTTGGGCAAACTGCAAATGTTACAAAGGATCCCATAATATTGTACGCAATTCGCTCGTGAAATGATAACATTCGACTGTCCAATTAGAATTAGCTCATCCCACCATCAATAAACAGTGAATTCTCAAAAAATAATTAACATTTTCTAGCAAAATAAGTAAGATATGTGCCAAATGTTGGATCGTACGGGCGTGCATACATCAGAGTCGTCGGTATCTTCCGGTACATCAGCCTCGTCCTCCTCCACTACCACTTCTATTTCGTTTTCCTCTTCCGATTCATTTCTTACTTCGTCCTCCACGATAGCCATTATTCACTACAAAACTATAAACACTCGGGTTTTGTTCACCTGCTGTTTGATAACAAATTTCGCAAACGATTATGGCGGACGAAAGCATTTGCTTGCCAGTTGTCTGTCAAACTTTTTTAGGGATGTCATGCAAGGTTGATCAATCGATTTATGGATAAAATCGACTAAATCTAAAATAAAAAAGTAAAGTATGAAGAGATATTTTTTTTTTCCAGTGGTTTTTTCGTGTGTCAATGTATTAGAACATAGGTATTTGTATATTCTGTATATTTTGAAATAAGTACCTATTAGCATGGGCGTACCCAGCTTCTGGCCTAAGGGGGTGCAAGTCAGATTTTTTAGGTTGGATCGTACGCGGCTGTTTTGTCATACACACTACACAAACATACCTATATGAAACATTAGGTATATGTAGTGTAGTGCGCCATCATCGCGCGTGGTTTTTTGGCAATTGCACCGTGCATTTTGACAGTGTCAACTGCGCGGTTTATTTAAAAGTTAGAGCATAAGGTCCCGTTTACACTTTGATTAGTAATTAGGCGAGTTCATACATGTTCGAAATTTCCAGGGGGGGGCAACTGCTCCCCCCTGGGTACGCCCATGCCTATTAGGTATTAATGTAAAATTAATTAGCATGCCCTAAACAGGCAAAATATGGACAAACCACCAACTTTTACAATTTGATTGGTAACATCAGTATTTTCTGCAAAATTGAAGGTATCACAGAACATTAAACTCCTAACCACTCCTAACCTACTCTAATGGAGGATATGATATTATGGAAAATGACGCTCGTCGCGTCGTCACGAACTTCTTCTCTTCTCTTGGAACCTGGACGCGTACGTGAGCCAGTCGGTTTTTACGATTTATCGTACATTAGATGAGACTTCTCGAAGTACCCATCAAATGTCATTGCATGGTATGAAATGTCAATCCAAGAAAAACTTCGCAGCATACGTGGTAACACTTTAGGAGCCAGACAGGTAAAATCCCAGCAGCTGCCTTGCTGTTGTTACACAAGTCTGTCAATCTTCTGAAAAGGCTCATAGGTGCAAGTGGTAATAGTGGTATGAAATAAACACAGGTTGGTATGATTCGTTTATATTTACTATAAAAAATATGATTACATAGAAGTTTCTTTTACATGGGTACCTAGTAATAACTCGCAATCAAAAATTCAGAAACTATTACCTTTTAAATTAATGATTTTTTAAACAATATTTCGAAACTTTGGCACCAATTTAACTTCTAGGATTTATATTCGATTACTCAATTAGTTTACAATAATGGGTAGTTATCAATATCATTAAAGTACAAAATAAATGCACCAACGTGGGAATAAATTCTAAATATACGAGATACTAAGAATTTTAAGTACCTACTAAATTAATAATTTTATAATTCAATTCAGTTAAGACTTTCCAAGAAGCATTTTCAGCCTTCTATTCGATACAATCATTCCAATAATTCCTTAAAAATAATAATATATTTTCATGCAACTATCTAAGTAGGACATACTATTCTAATCTCCTATTATTAAAGAGTAAATTGACAATACAAAAAATGGAATACTCAAATAAAATATAATGTCAGTCATCAAAGTAAAAATAATACTTTTGTCATGAGTTAGAAATGCATGAACAGTATCAACTTCTCAATAAGAAAATCTCGCAAATTCAATATTTTTCGAACATAGTATTACTGGTATTGAATCACTGTATCATTCAGTAGTTTAGTTAATGAAACACAAGAATCTTAGGTATATTAGACTAACTTCGGTCAGTTTGTTAATCGACAAAACTGAATAGTACGGGATTTGCTTAAAAAGGTGTATACAATTATGTTAAGAACGAAATGGCACAGAGCAATAATAATAAAGGCATGTCAGATCAATATCTTGAGGCCATTATTGACAACCTATCATCACATATTCGACGTGGGGCACTAGTATCGTAATAGATCAAAATCTAGAGCTAAGTCTGCGTCAAAGTCACTATGAGAGCCGATTTTTAAACTTAACTTTTATCTGATGACTAAAAATTGCAGTTTGACAGCTTTTCTTATAAAACAAATAATTATGTCAAACCGCCATGTAATAAACATGGCCGTTTGACATAGTTATATGTTCTTTATAAGGCCTTCAGAATACAGCCGATGAATCGTGACCGGTCCGAACTTTGGGCAGAAGGCTGAGCAAAATCATTTTTAGGAACCAAATACGAGGCGAGTGTATATGCGCGAAAGTTTGGAGAGCCTGTGTCCAGACCGGCCATGATTCATCGGCCGTATTGTATTGTATCTAAGGATTGAAAAATCGGCCCTAAATCGACTAAATACATGTCAGGTTGTGCATTTAACATTGCATCACTTCATAGTTTAAATGTGCCTCGGAATTCTTAAAGATATAATTACCAAAACGCAGACGTAGACATAGTGAGATTCAGCAAAGTATTCCATAGTAATTTCCATAGTAAATCAGGCGTTCAATCGACTACTGATCTAATAATTCTGTAGTCGATTTATAGTGATCTATTATTTTGATCTCTATTACTTATATATTTCGATTGACGTGCACTTTCTTAAAATTAAGCATGGAATACTTCTTCGCTGTGTAAATATTGCATTTATCTTAATACTAGAATAGAGAGATAAAACATTCTATTGTCTATAGATATGGATATACCTATAATAAAATCGTCCTATAAAATAATATGAAATGGAAAATAATATTTGAGTTACAAAGATAATACTTAATTCTGTAATGTTCACAAAAATACATAGCTAGGAATGCTTTATGAGTATTGCACGTAACTATTGTATACTAATTTTAACTATAACTGACGGAATTTCTAGGAGACCTCACATGGTTTATTAATCTAAGGATGATGTCGCACTAAAGTTCGTCCAGACTCACGAATTACGATCGCCGAGACTGGCAAGACGCTAGTGGGAAAACACCCTAATAGTTTACATGGCAACACTCATTTCTAGTGATGGGAACAGCTACTACGACTAAGCTAAAGTCTATTTAGGCGATTTGATAACAATAATCTCAACACATCTAATATCATTACAACGAGTTTCTTTTTTTAAATGTTAACTGCGAGCGATATATTTGTATGAACGTTACAGGACGTACGACAGTTACATCAGTTACATCTAGTTGGAAGTAACGCAATAGGGGATGGCGCGAAGTATCGAGTTGACGAAGTCACACGTAGCCGGCAGTTGGACAGTCGTACTAATGTCCAACTAAGGAAAGAAAACATGATATTATAGTAGCGATAGTAGCGGGTTTAAAAACAAACAAATTATCATTTATTAGATCCACCACCGATCACCAAACCCCTGTATCAAACGAGGGGATAATAACGTCACTGTAAAACATGGATGTAATATTAAAAGGATGTTTTTTTTTGTCTGCTTATTGCACGATAGAATCTGCTTTACCGACTCCGCATTATATATTGCGTTCATCGTTGCCATCTTCTTTACATGCCAGATCGAAGTAAATGTGACACTGACAGACTCTGACAAATATAAAAAAAAAGATTTTATTTCATAAAATGGTCAGGCCATCAAAAAGGTCATCTCGACATTTGTCAAAGGGGTATGCTATTTTGATCTTTGTTATCAAGTGATTAAATATAGTTTTCTATGCAGCTCAGTGCCGTAGCTTCAAAAGGTATGATGTATCCTGACTAGATGAAGGAATGAACTTCCAAACTGACGAAGATATAAAAGACTGTACCAGGCACAATACTCGCAGTATGTCAAGATGCCAGGGGGCCAAGTCTACTAATTTACAAACGTGTCAGTGGTCTCACACTGATCAGTTTTTGACAGATTTTGTATGGCATATCTGTCAAAAACTGATCATTGTGAGACCACTTAGTAGACTTGGCCCCCAGGTTACCTGTGCGGTGCGCGTGCACTATGCGGTGCTGGTGGTGCTGGCACCGCCGGCCGCCTGCAAGTTCATCTGGCGCTGCATCTGGTCCAGCATCTCTTGCATGCGACGCAGCTCAGCCTCCTGCAATGTTAGCATGCGGTTTAATATGTACTGTCTTGATACTAAAGCTTGCTTTCAGAAATTGGAAGAAAGTCTAGTCCTTAATATTTAGTCTGGGTTTAATAAGGGGATTAGAATTTTTGACCAGAAGCACCATAATCGCGATCAGGCAGCCTTAGTCCTATAGGTCAGTATACCTACAATTATGTATACCTCTGACTTTGACATTATAACACTTCAGCATGGTTTATTCGCCGTTTGTGTAGGCACGATCGTAAGTGTTGTATGGATAACTATGGAAGCTTGTTCACGGACGCGTTTTTTCTACGGCACGGTTTATACGCCGTACCTTAACGAAACCGTGCCGTGTACAGAGGGCCCAACTCTATTTAACTAATTTCCGTAATGGACTTACCTTTTCACGGAGCACGCGATCGCGGTCGCCCGTGGCTTCAGATCCGTTCATCATTCCGTTGGAGTCAACCTCGCTCAGTCCGCTCTCAGTCGACCTATAGATAGAGTATTCTTTATTGTAAAAATGGGACAAGAGGAAAAGATAAACAAATACAGTAAAAAAAATATACAGTACAATATAAGGTCTTATTTAAAAGCGATTCTTATGGAAAGCCAATGGAATGTTTTAATAACAATCAATAGGAATGTTTCATTAGCTCAGCCATTGAATAAAGTTTTATTTATTAATTCATAAAATGGGCATTAAAAAAAATTGAAACGAAGTAGTTTATTCTAAAGAATGAGCTAAGGGGGCTAAGATTCTCAGACATAACTAAGCTAAAAAATTAATACAGTCCTATTTCCAATAATGCAGAAAATCTACGTATTTTATGAACATTCAAATCGTACGTTTTCATATACATCTCACACAATTTACGCAGACAAGACATGGATACTTTACATCGTCACCTTGGCACCAATTTAACTGAATTAGCAGTTAAATTAATTCAATAAGAGAACAACAACAACGTACTCAGAAACAATGTACAGTTGACCAAGCAATTTGGTATTCAGGCAGGTAATTACCCGACTACGCGTCAGCAAAGACAGGGTTATGTTTTTTAGGGTTACGATTTTTTTATACCCTCATTCATCCTAACGGCTGGATGAATTTTCCACGCTTTTTTTTTTGTTTGTGGGAAATCATCAAATGACTTCTCCCGCTCTGGGCGGAGCGGAAGGGCGTGTCAGACTTTTACTGACTAAACCCCACCCGTGTTCCTTCGGTTGCCTGTTGCCAAGGTCCCGGTATCCTTTTCGGACTTTCCCGCAACCCTGCCAGGGAATTTTCCACGCCTAGGCTAGGTTTTGTTGTTATAAAATCAAAATGGTGGATTTAGACGTCAGTATCAAGCATTGAAAAAAGAATAGTGCCATGATAGTCATGGTACTATTTTTTGGGGGTATCACAATAAAGGGCTTGAGGAGACGATTCCAAAAATGCAGTGTAGTGGCAAGATGAATATTTTAGTCTGTATACCAACTAGCTGGTTCGACTATACACAACTACAATGCACGCTAATTCCAAAGAATGGTGCTTCGATTAACATCGTTTATGCAATCGTGTGGTTAACTTTCGCTGCATTGCATTCCTTTTTCATACAGACCACTGTGATTCCATACGAACCATTCATGCATGTAATTTGTCATGCATTTGAGTAAAAAATTAGCGAGATAGTGAGATTTGTTTGGCCATACACGCGCTTGAGATGTTTAATGATGTCTGTAATGGTGATGATTTGTGACTTTACCTTCGAGTATGAGTACAAGTTAACAGCTGATACCTATAACATACCAAGCCACCATCTTTCCATACCAAGACCTCTCCACCATCTTTACATACCAAGACCTCTCCGTGCGTCATAAAGCACGTTAAGCCGTTGGTCTCAGCTATCATTTGTAGATCTTTGACAGTTGTTGTGGGTCGTCACAAGCCCGAAAGTCTGACAACCAGTCTTACCAGGGTGTATTATGTTACCCAGTAACTCGGTTGTGGAGGTGCGATAGGCAGTCGCTCCATGTAAAATACTGGTATTCAGCTGCATCCGGTTAGACTGGAAGCCGACCCGAACACAGTCGGGAAAAGGCTAGGCAGATGATGCAGATGATGACCTATAACTAGACTTTTCCGTAGAAGTTACAGGTTTACAATTGAGGATTCGAGGACCCTTTCCTTTGTAGTTTGGTAAACTTCATAATATAAGGTGGACATAAGGTTCAAGGTTCATTCTCCGGTTCACTCACCTGTCCAAGTTTTCTTCTTCCATTGTATCGCCACGAACTATACTAAAGCCAACTAGACGAGACCAATTTCATGCTTTGGGATTAAAAACTTTAACTTAATTGCGTATGGTTCAGTTTCAATTGCAACTAAAATTATTTTATGACGTTTATCGATACTTTTTTCATTCAAAAATCAACTTAGATTACTTGAGTATGAAGTTGATATTTGCATAAATTACAAT